>CAUYLG010022774.1:0-176964 GCA_963573385.1 Cacajao melanocephalus
GAGTCCTCAAGGATCTAGAACTAGAAATGCCATTTGACCCAGCAATCCCATTACTGGGTATATATGCAAAGGATTATAAATCATTCTATTATACAGACACATGCACATGTATGTTTATTGTGGCACTGTTCACAATAGCAAAAACATGGAACCAACTCAAATGCCCATCGATGACAGACTGGATAAAGAAAATGTGGCACATATACACCATAGAATATTATGCAGCCATCAAAAGGATGAATTCATGCCCTTTGCAGGGACATGGATGAAGCTGGAAACCATCGTTCTCAGCACACTGACACAAGAACAGAAAACCAAACACTGCATGTTCTCATTCATAAGTGGGAGTTGAACACATGGACACAGGGAGGGGAATATCACACATTAGTGTGTGCTGAGGGAATGAGGGAGCAATGGGAGGGATAGCAGGGGGTGGGGGATTGGGGATGGATCACATTAGGAGAAATATCTAATGTAGATAATGTGATGGATGCAGCAAACCCCCATGGCAAGTGTATACCTATGTAAACACCTGTACGTTCTGCACATGTACCCCAGAACTTAAAGTATAATACATTTGAAAATACAATAATAAAGCAGCTTGGGGAGCATCCCTTTTATGGTATTTATAGAAAGTTCTAGCATTCACATTAATTATATTTTGTAGAAATAAATTATTTGGGAGAATTTGATAGGGGACAAATTTCTGTATCTAAGGTAATTGTTCTACGATAGTATGATTTTTGCCTGCCAGGGAATATTTGGCGATGTTTTGAGAGTCTGTTAGTTGTCACAAGGGAGGAGCAAGGTATTACCTGTCACAGGAAGGAGGGGTATTTGCAATTTATGTTTAGCATCATGTTAGCACCAATCATGATGCTAAACATAGTATATTTGCAAACCAGCCCATCATCAAAAAGAAGTGTCTGACCCAAAAAGTCAAAATGACAACATTGAGAAATTGATTGAAGTTAAAACATGTCAACAGAACAAACATTATAAACAGAATCTAGAGTTCAGAACAGTGGAGGCTTAAGGTAGATACATATATATCTACTAGATAGATAGATAGATAGATAGATAGATAGATATAGTTTTAATAAAAAAATTAGAGAGAATTTATATTTTCAAGGAGTGTGAAATTGGTGAGTCATTAGAGGAATGGCTACCAGATATTTTCATGCAAGATCAAAGTAAATAAAATATTATGCTGAAATTATGTCTTTGATATAATGAAAGGATTGATTTGGAGAAAGAATGTACAGAGAAAGAAGGAGAAAATGGAGACTGGAGAGATGGGTGTGAATAAAGAAAAAAAAATGGCAAGAGAGTGAAGAGAAGGGTTCACCTTCCCTTTGTGTCCCATCTCTATTTCTCAAGAACACTTTGTGGTTGTCTCAGAATCCTTCCATGTAGGACCAGAACTCTGTTCTGCAGCAAGCTTGCTCAGTGCCTAGTTGTCCAAGGAAACACTTCACTTCAGATGATGGAAAACTGTCTCTTTAGTCTGAGAATCAATAGTGCCCATGCCTGAGCACCAGCTCAACTGCATAGAGCTTTAATTCTTTCTACTTTTCTTGTATATAGGAGATCATTTCTTTTAGTTTATCCATTACTAACATATATGTGAAATAAATATTTGTGAAATATCTGTACAGCAATGAAAACTCCTAGGTCTTGTTCCCCTTCCCACTTTTTATAAATTCATTATGTTGGCTAGGCCAACTCATATTTCATTTATACTATATGGGTATAGTCCTAGCAAAAAGATTCCCAGATTCCACTCAGCACACAAGAGAGCCTCTCTGAGACTGGGATTCTACATTTTCTACATTCAAGTGCCGCCACCAAAGGCGAGATGGCATATGGACATATTGACTACCTCACAAAACTTTTAGTGTATTCACTCGCACAAAATATCTCTTGCAGTTTCTAATCTCTGCAAATGTCAAAGTGATTTTAAAATCGTGATTCAATAAAAGAACTTTGAACTAGACTAAAGATGAATATGTTACAAAACTAAAGCAAACATTTCTACAATTATTTGCAATTGTGTGATGTGATTGATACGATATTTAATAGTACAGACTATTAGTACTATAATACTATATTAGTACCATACTATTAATAGTATAGACTAATAGTATAGCATATTTAATTTAATATACTACATAATACACAAATCAAATTCAAGAAGTAAATGATAATTCAAATAATTCTTAGATGAGGGACAGTAGCTTTTAATTGTTTTCCTTATTCATGAAGAATTGTTTCAAAAAGCTGGCTTTGAAATATGCTCTAAAACTTATCCTAAATGTGCACGGGTACTTTCAATTGTCAAACACTCTTGAGAACGATAGAAGCAGTTTTGAAGTGAAAGTCACGGCTTATTTATGCATGCAAAATTCTCTGTACTATATAGGAAGCAGAAATATTATGGGAAAAAATAACAATACCTGAAGATTCTGTAAACAAAAGGGAAGAACATTACTAACGTTAATTGTTGGCTTTAAGGGAATACTGCTAATTCTTTAGAATATTTATAAAATGTCAGCTGTGAGTTACAGTTGAAGAGCCTGAATCATGGAGTCAGGTCTTGCTTTAGGCTTTGACTTTGGCTCTTACATATTTACTCGTACATTCAACAAATAACTCTCACACTCTGCTGCAAAACTGCAGTCAGATTTTCTAACTTTTTAAGCTTTCATTTAATTACATTAAAATATGGTTAATGATATCTACCTCCAGGATGCCTATAAAGTTATATGAATGCTAAATATAAATGGACTAACTAACTAAATAAAAGATTCCTGCTTCTCTTTGGACATGTGATCAAATGCCCAAATCTTGGATTAAGAAACAGCAATAGTCTTCTTAAAAATTTGGCTAAGTATTAAAAGTGGGGAAATTAAAATGATTTTACACTAGCAGATTTCTTTCACAAGGTGAATAGCAATATAACTCTAACAGAATGAGCATCATAATTTTGGTGTGAGAAAATGTAAAAAAATATAAATCTAAAGTTTTCTTTTATTCTCACGAATTAGCTACTTTTCCAAATGTTCAGCAACATTCAAAGATGCTTTTTTTATGGAGCAATGATGAGCCCTAGCCACAAACAGGTCAGTATAGTTCCATGCCCACATTTCTCAGGCTCTAATATTAAGCATTTAAACTCCTAATCGCCACATTGTACATTTCTCTTGAGAAACATGGTGACTTTTTTTAAACGGTTGTAATTCTTTTAGGAAGAGAATAAGTCATTTGAGAGGTGGAAACTGTGTCTCTTTATATTGTTTTTTATTAGGAATTTTCCTAACCTCAGAGTAAATTTGATTACATGATCCCTAAAGACCGTCTTTGTACACTACTAGCCCATCCATATGAGAATATAAAAAAAACACCCATATATACTTATTCAATAAGAGGATACCTATCTTCACAACATTTTATAACTGAGAAGGGCCACTCAATACTTCCTGGAATACAGATTTTTTCCTGAGGTAATTCATAAGATTGAATATGCATAATTTAAAACAAAGAGAAGAAAATTCAAAATCACCTATGATTCTACCACTAATAATTAACAAATGTTTAGATGTTGTCACATGTGTCTCACATTACACTCACCATGTACTCCATCATCACCACCAACCACAACATGAAAGAAATAAAGTCTCTTCTATTTTACTTGTCTCTTTCATCTCCCCAGAATGCATAATTTTGTAATTTTTTCATTAAATATATATTCATGAAAAATATAGTATTGCTTTGAATATTGATGCATCATTTTTTCAGTATGTTGTAGTCATTTGATATAATATTAATTCATTTTAACTCTTATACAAGTTTTCATTTCTAGAAATTCCACAATATCTTCATTCAATTCACCATTGATGAGATTGAACTTATTTCCATGAATTTCAATATTAAGTTCAATTCATTCTGCAGTAAATCCTGGTGCACCAGTGGAAGCACTGCTTAATTAAATGAATAACTGTCATTTAAGGTAAAATGTAATTCTCTATACTAAATCTATGCCCTTATTTCTCATACTGTCTTCTTACAGAAAATTCTCCATTCATTGATACCTACTCAAAGAATTAGTGTAGGGAAGGAGTCATTGACATTGGAGCATGTCAGCATGGTAGACCTAAGTAATGACTAATCTATAGGATGATCAATGATCTATGATGTGGCCTAGAATAAAAGGCAATACCCAACTAATACTTATTAGCTGAGTTGATAAAATATGTTGTCTGAAATTTTAATTTGGATTATAGATAAAATGCCTCCTTCTTGATAGCGTGCTGTAAAGAAGCACACAAAATGTAGCTGAATTACGTCAATGACAAGACACAAGAAGGAAAGCCTTCGAATCCCTATTGCTGCAGTATCTAGAGCAAGTCTTGACTTTAAAACCACCAGTTCTAAGAACACAGAATAAGATAATAGAACGCTATGCTCCTATACAGAAAAACAGTAATAAGAAGCATATATATAGGTATACCTTGGAGATATTGCAGGTTGGCTTCTAGACCACTGCAATAAAACAAATATTTCAATAAAGCAAGTCATGTAACTTTTTTTGTTTCCCAGTGTATATTAAAGTCATGTTTAGACTGCAATATAGTCTAAGTGTACAATAACTGTGTCTAAAAATGTACATATATTAACTAAAAATGCTTTATTGCTAATAAATGCTAATGATCACCTGAACCTTCAGTGAGTTGTACATTTGTTTGCTGGTACAGGGTCATGCCTCAGTGATGATGGCTGCTGACTAATCAGGGTGGTTTCTGAAGCTTGGAGTAGTTATGGTAATTTCTTAAAATAAGAAAACAACGAAGTGTGCCACAATGGTTGACTCTTCCTTTCACAAAGGATTCCTCTGTAGCATGTGATGCTATCCGATAGAAGTTTTACCTACAGTAGAATTTTAAATATTGGAGTCAATCTTCTAAAACCCTGCTGTGGCTTCATCAACTAAGTTTATGTGACATTCTTCATTTTTTGCTGTCTTTTAAACAATGTTCACAGCATCTTCACCAGAAATAGATTTCATCTCAAGAAACTCTTACTTTGTGCTTGCATAAGAAACAACTTCTCATTCCTTACAATTTTATCCTAAGATTGCAACAATTCAGTAACATCTTCATGCTCCCATTTAAATTCTAGTTTTCTTTCTATTTCCACTGTGTCTGAAGTTACTTGCCCACTGAAGTCTTGTACCACTCAAAGTCACCCACGAGGTTGGAATCAACTTCTTCCAGACCTCTGTTAATGTTTCCCCCTCTCATGAACCATGAATTCTATTTTTAGAGCACACACAGAGTAAATTTAGCACAATCCTTAAAGGATTTGGGATTTTTTGAATGATAAATGAGCATTCGCTTTTACTTAAAGTTGCAGGCTTCATCGGACCTTAACAGGAGAGTCAGCCTGTCCTTTCAGGTTTTGAAGCCAAGCTTTGACTTCTCTTGTTTTGTTATGAAAATCCTAGATGACATCTTTTTCCAACTGAAGGCTGTTATGTCTACATTAAAAATCTGTTGTTGGCTGGATGCTGTGGTTCACACCTGATATCCCAATACTTTGGGAAGCCAAGGCAGGAGGATCACTTGAGCCTAGGAGATCAAGACCAGCCTGGGCAATATAGCAAGACCTCACCTCTACAAAAAGTTTAAAAGTTAACTAAGCATGGTGGCACAGGCCTGTAGTCCCTATACTCTGGAGGCTGAGGTGGGAGGATTACTTAATCCCAGGAGGTGGAGGCTGCAGTGAGCGGAGGTCACACGACTACACTTCAGCCCAAGCAATAGAGTGAGACTCTGTCTCAAAAAATAAATAAATAAAATAGAAAAGAAAAATAAAAGAAGAGAAAAGAAAAAAAGTACATCTGCACTTGCTGCTTCTCCTTGCACTTTTATGCTATGGTGATGACTTCTTTCTTCAAACCTGGTGACCCAGCTTCTGCTAACTTCAAACTTTTCTTCTGTAGTTTCCTCACCTCTTTAGGCCTTCATAGAATGGAAGAGAGTTAGATCCTTTGTCTGAATTAGGCTTTGGCTTAAAGGAATGCTGGTGGTTGGTTTGGTCGTCCATCCAGGCTACTAAAAATTTCTCCACATACGCAATAAGGCTGCTTTGCTATCTTATCATTCATGTGTTCACCGGAGTAGCAATTTTAATTTCCTTCAAAGACTTTCCTTTGCATTAAAAACTTGGCTGTTTGATGCAAGAAGCCTAGCTTTCAAATTAACTCGACTTTTTACATGCCTTCTTCACCACACTTAAACATTTTTAGCTTTTCATTTAAAGTAATAGACATTTGACTCTACCTCTCACTTGAACACTTGGAGGCCATTGCAGAGTTATTAATTGAACTAATTTTAATATTGTGTGTCTCAGGCAAGGAGGCCCAAAGAAAAAGAGAGTATTAGAGAAACAGACAGTCAGTGGAGCCGTCAGGACACACGTATTTATCAGTTAATTTTGCCATCACATATGGATGGACATGGCTTGTTGCACCCAAAACAATTACAACAGAAAAATCAAAAATCACCAAACATAGATCACCAAAGAAGGTATAATAATAATAAAGTTTGAAATAATACAAGTGAGCACATGCTGATGGAAAAATGGCATGCACAGACTAGCCCCACACAAGGTTGTCACAAACCTTCAATTTGTAAAAAATGTATTATCTGTGAAATACAATAAAGTGAAGTGCAGTAAAACCAGGTATGCTTGTGATACACTTTCATGCATTGTTATAGTGTATTTCTATGAAACTATCCATGGTGAGGTGAATCTAAGTTAAAGTTATCAGTAAACAAAGTACATGCTAAGGCAGGCTTTCTAGATCATACTGGTTGTCCTTTTGTAAGCGAGTGCAAGATTTATTCATTAAAATGATTAAAGAAGTCTTGGCTTTCTGGCTAATAAAAGATTTTAGGAACAATCAACTCGGGTGGAAACAATGGCTTCCCCAAGGTACCAATAATATGATTTTACAACGACATCAGATAATCAGAAGCTTTTCTGGATTATTAAAGCCAAGCCAATTTCACTGTTAGAAAGTTTTTCCTTATTTTGAGATAGAATCTGTCTCCCTGTCACCATTTCTACATCTTTTGCTCTTAGAAAGTTTCCTAAACTCTACGTTTTACCACATGCAACCATAAACCAGCTCTGTACATTCCTTGGACATTTTCATGGGAATATAGATTTCTGCCTCTTTTGCTCATAGAAGTAAGGCTAAGTAAAATGATGGCATGCTTTAAGAAAAAAAAAAAGCAAATTTACTCAGCACAAATACGGTCAATGTTGAAGAGATTCGGAATTGTTCCCAAACAATTTAGATTTCCCTGAGTTCACTGACATTGTTGTCAATGTTAAATTACATGGAACGAAATATAAAAACTTGATAAAATTTCCCCATTTGGTAGGTATGTCTCTTCCTGTTGCTATTATTGCAGAAGTGTAAACAAAGTATTTCCTACGTTTAAAAGAATCAAACAAGGCTTCACTAAACTTAGTGAATTTGTTAATAAATGACAAGTGGAGTTGATCTGGAGTTTCCATATACCTGAATATCTGGCTTGGAAGGGAGATATATTTCATGAAATCGAATATTCCTAAATTTCTCCATGAGATCTCAGAAAAAAAAAAAACCCAACTTCTTGGCTACTCTCATATTTCCATTCTTAAATCTTTCTTTACCCACCTCTGCCTTGGATTTGTCTCCCTCTTCCAAGAGCCCTATCCTGAAGATGAAGAAATTAACTTTCCACTTAGCTGCAATGTCTCTACTGAGACATTATTTAGTATTTCCTGTATAGTATTCATTTCTCCTCTGTGTAGAGTCCTTACCTGTATCTCCAGTACTTATTATAGCATAATACGGTGTACTATAACATAACAATCAAAATCTTGGGTAATGATTTCCTTTGTTCTACGGCCACCAGCATAAACTAGCTGTACTCTCTTTAAAGTTCTGGGATTTGCTTCTACAGCAGATTTACCCAGGCTTCAGAACTATTTATTTTAATTTATTATTTTTTAATTTAACTTTTAGGTTAGGGGTACATGTGCAGGTTTATTATATAGGTAAAGTTGTGTCCTAGGATTTTGTTGTATAGATCATTTCATCACCCAGGTACTAAGCCTAGTACCCATTAGTTATTTTTCCTCATCTCCCTCCTCTCACCATCCACCCTCTAATAGGCCCCATTTTCTGTTGTTCCTCTCTGTGTGTCCATATAGAACTTTTTTTTTCAGTCGGATTTAGTTAGATTTACAAAAACTATTTTGGCCATTTTCTATTTCGAGGCATGTCCATGTATACACAGACACACACACACACACACACACACACACACACACACACACACACAATATTAGAAATACTCAATGCATAGATCTTTTGCTCAGTCCTTTTAACATTTAAAACAATAGGTAACAGTAAATATTGTATAATTGAAGCTTGTAAAACATAGGCAGGATCTATGTAGTTACTGAATTTTAGTGGCTTAACATCCATGTGTGTACAGACACACAAACTCATTTCTTATGAATAAACATTACTGGGAAAGTAAACAGGTTGTGGACTATACCCATTCATGCATTCACTCAGTTATCAAGCTTGACAGAGAATGCCATCTTCAATGCATAGATTTCAAGATTAGCCTGGGAGTTCACACTGAAGTTTGCAAGAAGGGAAAAGATCACGGAAGAGTTAAGAAGAGTCTCATTATTCCAGACCTGTAATTGCTGTACATTATTATCTATATTGCATTCGCTATAACTCAGTCACATCATAGTTCTCATCTGCAAGGAAGATTGAAAATGGGCAGCTATCTAGTAACAACTCTATGCTGTGGAAGGGGGTGCACTTATTTCTGATGGCTAGCTCTGTCTGCTAGAGTACTCAATCAGCTATTCCTGGGTTGTGATTGAGGCTGAGTACAGTTCAAGTTATCCCAAATGTTTTATTTCAAGAACTATTATTATATGTTATTCAAAGTGTTTTATGCTTTCTAAATATTTAAATGCATGTGATGATGCATAAAATGCTGGAAAAGAAAAGATAATTCCATACTATATCCTGCTATTCTACATAGCATCTAGTTCTAACATAAACATATTTGACTTAAACTTGAGTAGCTAACCTGATTAAATCCATGTATGTGCCAGTTGCTTATACAAACTGGTGTATTCTGAATTGCAAAACAAGAAGATGCCTCAAAAATCATATTCTGAATGTCCACTTTTATCACAAAGTGAGAACTTTGCCACAAATAGCCACATGGTATATTTTCTATGGCCAACTTAGTTTTTGTACTAAGCCAATGATTTCATTATTTTACATATATTAAAGTACTCATCTACAATAAAAATACTTTTTGTTTAATCCTTTTTAATCTTGTTTACCACAACAGATAATTTTATGGCTGCTAATAGGCACAGCTATATGTCAAAGAAATATTTATTTAATCACTTGAGAACACATTAACACACAATTATTAATATATTAATACTAATCACACATTTTACCAAAAAATACAATTATGTTCATAGAGTGTTAAACTTGTTCACATGATAAATTAACCCCACATAATGCAAGGTGTTGATTTGTTAATAAATTACTTATTTCAATGTGTACTTCTTCATCGAAGCAATGTAGGTAAAACTGATAGGAAAATCTCATCTACTACATAATAAAGATGACAGATTGCCCTATGAATCTGATTTATAAGAACTAACAAAATATGGCAACCTTGAGAAGAGGGTAAAAAACAAATTGAAATGCAAGATAATCTAACTTTAAGAGACTTTAGGTCATCCTTTCCTGAAATTCATGGCCTTTTTCCTTCTAAATCTAACACTAGTTAGACAGGACTAGGTATTTTTTCCAAGTTAAATATACACATCAAGTAATAGGTGCAGTGACCTATAAAGATCTTTAAAAGTAAGATCTAAAATCCCATGTTGTTTCTGTGGGAAAGATAAAGACGTGCATACAGCCTATGAGGCTGCACAGGAAGGGCATAGTTTTTTCCTTTCTCCTATAGTCATGTTAGTTTATTAAAAGAAAAAAATGAGGAACATGACTTCCCTTTGACCATTTTCTTCTTGGGTTCTATGTCTATCATTAACATGAACCCTTCTGACTATGTGTCTCATGTAACATTTTATTCATAACAACAGTTTTCACAAGCTTACGGGTTAATCTAAAGTGTGATAACCAATGCCTTCTTGCAAATCTTACCTTTTGTGGGTGTATCACAATTTACTTAAACAACACATGGCAATAGATATAGAATTGGTTTGTTTGCTTGTTTATTTTGTTAATATGAGCCATTCTCAGTTAAACATGCTTGCATGAAAACCTTCATGTGGCTGCTTGTTGTGTTTGCATGTTTAAATGTCATTTTTCATTGACTCTGGACCATGAATAATATTAATACTTCTAATTTTGTATCACCATTGCTCCAAAAATCAGTTTTGTTGCAACTTCCACAGAAGCCATAGTGATTTACCTTTTGTCTTTAGTTCTTGATTGAAAATCCTGGGTGGATAAAGCTGCTTAATGGGGCTGAGGTCGCAAGCACTACCTGCACTGCCAAATGTTCTGAGAAAGCTTCCATTTTAGCTTCTGTGGTTGGGAACCAGCTCTGCTTTCCACCAAGACTTGTGTGATGGGAAATTCCCCAAGTATTCCAAGATAATTTAGATGGTTCATAAAGGAGAAGCCATTTAAAAGATACTAAATTTTCTTGCCTCTCATAAATTGATGTTTATGTTCACGTTTGATTTTTGGAAAGAACTTTTAAATGATTGCATGTGGTCAAATTTATCCATTTTTAAAATCATTGATTTTACGTTTGAAAGACTTATCTGTTATCAGAGAAACATTTACCAAAGTTTCTGCTTAGGTATAATTTCATTTTTTTGTATATTTTTATTAGGCTATCTAAAATACTTCAGTTTATGAATAGTTTTGCAGCACTTCAGAGTGATCTTATTAAAGTTGAAGTTTTTGAGTCTTTTCAAAACAGTGTTAATCTTGCTTGGAATAATATTTCAATGTGGAAATAATATCATATATAAAATATTATGTCCTACTTTGTTTCACTGAACTTCATATCAACGTATTATTGAATTTCATTAGAAATATGTTATAAACTAAGTACAGAAAGACGTTTATTATTTTATGTGATACAAGAACCCTAAATGAGTTTAAAAGTTCCTTACTACTGCTCATTTAGAATATTACCAATAGTTTATCACTAAAGACACTGCTATAGTTTGATGACAGATAATGCATGATAAAATTTAATTTTGACATTTGTACTTTTCAGTTGAGATGAGAAAATAGAGGCATATAAAATTTAATAACATATCCAAAATGAATAAGAAATAAATGGCCAACTAAAGATTTCAGTTTAAGTTATCTCTCTCTCTCTCTCTATATATATATATACACATACATATATATATATATACGTATATACACACACATAAACATTGACACATAAATATATATATTTATATAAATATATATATATATGTAATAGTCTGTTCTCTATTAAAATCCTTGTTCTGTATTTGAATTTTTTAAAAAATTTGTTAGTACATGTTGCCAATATACTTCCAGTAAAGTAGTGCTGTTTGTGTTCATTAAGATGAAATTGCTCAAAATGCCCCCCTTCTTCCTTATTGATATTAATTATGAAAGTTTTCATTCTTGGTAATTTACAACTCCAAATAACATGTTTCTCCATTTCATTTTAACATCTCATAAACTACTAGGTTTAAACACATGAAATTGAGGCCAGGCGTGGTGGCTTATGCCTGTAATCTCAGCACTTTGGGAGGCCAAGGTAAACAGATCACCTGAGGTCGATAGTTTGAGACAGCCTGACCAACATGGAGAAACCCTGTCTCTACTAAAAATACAAAATTAGCCAGGCATGGTGGCACATGCCTGTAATCGCAGCTATTTGGGAGGCTTGAGGCAGGAGCATCGCTTGAACCTGGGAGGCGGAGGTTGCGGTGAACCGAGATAGCATCACTGCACTCCATCCTGGGCAACAAGAGCAAAACTCCATTCAAGAAAAAAAGAAAGAGAGGAAGGAAGTAAGGAAGGAAGGAAGGAAGGAAGGAAGGAAGGAAGGAAGGAAGGAAGGAAGGCAGGAAAGAAGGAAGGCAAGCACTGAAGTAAACATAGCAAAGCAAAACATCCAGATTTGCTATAGAAAAGCAGTAGGTACATGGGAGGGCCTTTGTATTATTCAGTGGATTTGACATACGGTACAATTAGGCCCTTGAAGCAGACAGGAGGATGTGTGTCCTTGCCCTGGCTGAGCGTGGTGGCCATCTACATTATGAGATGTCACAGAGGATGATGCAACAGAAGACTCAGAAGCTTTCCAAAATTCCCTCTTCAATAATAAACACCCATAGAAGAAGAAGACATTAAACAAAACAAATTACAAAACTGTATGTATAGTTCATGCTTTTCATAAAATAGGAAAGAGGATGAATGTTGTTCTTCATCCTACCAGCTGTTTGTTCTTTGGTGGGGGATCATGAGTGGAAAAATAAAGGCGAGAATGGCTGCCATATTTTTCAGAGATTGCTCTGAAGAAGCCAGCGGTAGTGCCGGTGGCAATACTTTGCTATCAGAGCACGAAAACCCTGATGTGAATAGGTAGGTAAACATAGCAGAGTGGTGTGCCTGAGACTGTAGGTTTTATGTGTTACATCCATCACTTATGCCCTGTTCACCTGTTACCTGTTACCCGACAGTGTTTTCCCCCTTTATAGAGAAAATCATTTCCAAACAGTTTCCTTTGAACGTTTCTCTTGATCACAGTACTTAAACTTGATCACAATACTTCCATGTCAACAGTATCTGGATTAATAACAGCAGACTGGGGACAAGGATTAAGAAAGGAGAACCACCCTGTTTCAAAGAATGAGCCACAGCAGCAGCAGCTTAAAAGCTTCCAGATAATTCACTTTTTTTGTGTGTCATTGGGCTAGCTTGTATAGTCTTGGTGATATGCAGAGCTTAGCACCAGGCTCGGGACTCTGGACACAGAGTGGCATTTATTACATTGTTGGGTGATAATTGACTAAAGACTCTGGTAGGGGATGCACATTTTGAGTGAATCACTCTGTCTCCTCTAGTGAGAACATATGTGGGGATCATCTGTAAGGAGATAGCAGGGAATCCAAAGACCCCAAACCTGTTTACAAACCCCCTGCCCATGTGCTGCCTCCTGTGAAAACAAAAACTGCAAGTAATGAAATAACTTTTTTATTGGTAACAAGGAAACACTTGCACAGAAACAAAACTGTCAATAAAAATAAAAGGAATACTACAAATTTATTGTACAAGGAGGGCAGCATTTCAAAATCACAGTAATAACAAAATATGCTTGCCCCAAATGGCAGAATCCCACTGGCTGGGCAAAGGCACAGAGGAAGTTTTGCATTGCAGAGCCTGGCAGCCAGTTTTCTAATGGAAAAAAAATGGAATTAATCTTTGGTATATACGGTAATGTGATACTTTTCATTTAATTCAGCCCATCAGGAGAGCTCCTGTAGGCTGTAATTTACCTTGAATAACCTTTTTTTTTTTTCAAACGGTCTCTTGCTCTGTCACCAGGTTGGAGTGCAACGGCACGATCCCGGCTCACTGCAATCTCCACCTCCCAGGTTCAGCCGATTCTCCTGCCTCAGCCTCCCGAGTAGCTGCAATTACAGGCACATGCCACCACACCCAGCTAATTTTTGTATTTTTAGTAGAGATGGGGTTTCACCATATTGGCCAGGATGGTCTTGATCTCCAGACCTCGTGATCCGCCTGCCTCAGCCTCCCAAAGTGCTGGGATTACAGGCATGAGCCATGGCACCCAGTGACCTATGAATAACTTTTTTATTCAGTGGACCCCCTACCTCTCTCCACATGTCCAATAACATTTAAAAGGAAGAGGTTCTAGAATACACTTCCTTGGAGAGAAGAGAGTTAAGAAAATTCTCTTCTTGGTTGCTTTCCACACTGTCCCACACTCCTGGATGGCTAACAGGCATGACTGCTTTATGTAGGGGAGATAAACTACTTAAAGATTCTGTACTGGGGGAATTGAGTGGCCCACTCTAGTGAATGCAGTTAATGAATGGTCCATGTTAATGTGATTTTTCTTATGTTTTAAGTAGAAATTTTTAGTTTGCCAACTTGTAATACTTTATCCAGAAGTTTACAGCCTTCACCTTAGCTTAATGGGATCATTTTAGCTTCCCTCTCCATCCACCCTTTAGGGCTTTTTAAAAGGTTGGATGTGAAAAGTTTATCCTTAGAACCACTTTGTAAAACTCTTTAGCAGAATCTGCTGCAACGGATTATGCATATATCATATGACCCAGCAATTCCTCTCTTGGGAATATACTTAAATGAAATACATACTTGTCTTCATCAGAAACCATGTACGAGAATGTTCATAGCTGCATTGCTTGTAATAATATTTATAACAGCATTATTTATCATAGCTCCAAACACCCACCAATGCTTAGATGGATACCCACATGGTATATTCACACAATGGAATACTATACAGTCATAAGGATGAATGAACCACAACTATACACAACAGCACAGTTGACTCTCACAACTGTGAGGCTGGGAACAGGAGGCAGACAGATAGAGCCCATACCCACTTGGGTCCATTTATAGATGGTTCAAACCCAGACAAATCTACTTAATGGGGATAGAGCTCAGGAGATCAGGTACCTTCGGAGGTGGTAGCATTTGATGAGGGCACAAGATGGGCTTCTGATAGGCTTGGGGTATTTAACTGCTCAGGCTGCAATAATAAATACCACAGACTGGGTGGCTGAAACAACAGAAATTTATTTTCTCGCAGTTTTGGAGTCTGAAAAGTCCAAGGTTCCAGCTGATTTGGTCTCTGGTGAGGGCTCTCTCCCTGGATTGCCTTCTCACTGTGTTCCCATGGGACCTTTCTTCTGAGTGCACAAAGAGAGAAAAATCTCTGGCCTCTCTTCCGCCTCTTCTAACAATCCTACTAGTTTAGAGTTCCACTCATAACCTCTTTTAACCTTAATTAGCAATTAAAGACCATATCTCTAAATACAGCAGCAATGGGCATGGGGCTTCAACAAATGAATTTATGTCTGTGTGTTGGGGGGTGGGGTGCAATTCAGTCCACAGCACTGAGTATGCTCAATTTCCAGTCCTGCATGAGGTTTCATGGATGTGTTCATTCTGTGAAGCATCACTGGGCTGTACAATTATGCAGAAAAGAACACAAATCATATTTGCATAGCATGCTATACTTCAACAGAGAGAAGGAAAAAAGGTCATGATGACTTTAAAGGATTTTATCAGATATTTGTTAATTGTCATAGTTCTTTAGCTTAATACCGAATTTCCATAAAATTAGAGCCTGGTTTTTCTTTTTTTCTTAGTTAATTCTACATTTGAGACCTCTAGAACACTCTTTGTTTTTTTCTTATAAGCATTTTAAGAATATAAATAGACATATACTAGCATAAGCGTTACATATGTGAAAGTGAGAAGTATGACTGTATGTATGTGCACACGTATATGCAGGTGAGTGTGTATCATCATGAAAATGATCTTCTCTCAATTTAAAAAATAGTGGATTGGAAATTAAAGTAATTCATAGACTCAGATTAAGCAAGAATGAGAACAAGTAAGTTTATTAACTTGGGTGTAGTGGCTAAAGTCCAAGTAAAATGTATGGTGTTGTCAAATTCTTTTTTTAATCATTGTTTTTATTATTTTAGAGTGACTCGATCATGGAAGATTATTCTAAGTACAATGTTTACATTGACTTTTCTTCTTGTAGGTAAGTCTTTCTAAGTAATGATCCTTAAAGCCATTTCACAGAATATGTCTGCCTGGTGAGAGAGAGCTCAACAGAATGACTCATATTTGTAAATAAATGCTACGGAAAATGCCAGAGGTGACCTGCACGTCCTTGAAGCTTTTTTTTTTTTTTTAATTTCTGATTGTAAAGGTAATATTGGCTTTTTAATGGAAAATTAAGAAAGGATCTTTTTCTCTTGGAATTGTGATTTGCTTTTTGTAAATTTTACAGTCATGGATGTTGCTTTAAAGTTAAGAATTTCCAATACTATAATTGCAAACATATTATACATTTTACATTTTCTAAATTTGGGTCACTCCACTTGGGAGGTTTTGACAACCAGAGACTCTTGCTCATCACACAGTCCCAAAGAAATTACTGCAGAAAAAGAAATTACTGCAGAAAAAGGAAACTTGTAGTTTCTTTTTTTTCTTTTGAGACGGAGTCTTACTCTGTTGCCCAGGCTGGAGTTCAGTGGTGTGATCTCGGCTCACTGCAACCTCCTCCTCCTGAATTCAAGCAATTCTCTGCCTCAGCCTCCCAAGTAGCTGGAATTACAAGTGCCTACCACCATACCCGGCTAAATTTTGTATTTTTAGTAGAGACCGGGTTACACCATGTTGGCCAGTCTGGTCTTGAACTCCTGACATTGTGATCCACCCACCACAGCCTCCCAAAGTGCTGGGATTACAGGCATGAGCCACCGTGCCTGGCCAGTTTGTAGTTTCTTACTGGGCAGTATCACAACCCACAACCCCCAGCATACTGGAAAATTGCTCTTTAGTATATTGACAACTTAAAGCATGGAGCTCCCATTAAAATCAAGGTTTCAACCCAGTTATTGTTATGAAAAAGATCACATAGATGTGATCTTTCTTATCTGATTTATTTCACTTAGCATGTTTTTAAGTTCATCCATATTCTAGCAAGTGTCAGTTCTTCATTTCTTTTTGTAGCTAAATAATATTCCATTGTATGTATATACCATATTTCATTTATCCATTTATCTATTCATGGACATTTAGAGTGCTTCTATCTTTTGGCTATTGTGAATAGTGATGCATAAGTGTATACATGTGCTTATTTGAACACCTGTCTCAATTCTTTCAAGTATATACCTAGGAATGAAATTTCTAGGGAGGAACCATCAGACTGTTTTCCTCAATGGCTGCACTATTTTATATTCCCACAAGCAGTGTATAAGGATTGCTACAGTTGGATATCTGTCCCCGCAAGCCTCATGTTGAAATTTGACCCCCAATGTTGCAGGTGGGGGCCTAATGGAAGGCATTTGGGTCATGAGGACAGATTCCTCATGAATCACTTGGTTCCATCCTTACAGTAATGAGTTGTCCCTCTATTAGTTCCTGTAAGAGCTGATTGTTTAAAAGAACCTGACCTCTTCCCACTCTCTCTTGCTCCCTCTCTCATCATGTGATCTCTGCACATGTTGGCTCCTCTTTGACTTTCACTATGAGTGGAAGCAGCCAGAGGACCTCACCAGCTGCAGATGCTGGTGCCATGCTTCTGGTACAGCCTGTAGAACTGTGAGCCATATAAACCTGTTTTCTTTGTAAATTGCCTAACCTCAGATATTCCTTTAAAGCAACACAAGTGGATTAAAACAAAAAGTTCAATTTCTATACCAATTTTTTTCCTTTTTTATTATAGCCATCATGGTGGATGAAAAGTCATGTTTCATCATGGTTTGGTTTCTCTAATGACTAATGATGTCAAGCATCTTTTTATGTGCTTATTGACCCTTTGTATGTGTTCCTTGGAGAAATGTCTATTAAAGTCTTTTGCTCATTTTTGATTAGGTTTGTCCTTTTATTGTTGAGTTGGAAGAGTTTTTTATATATTCTAGATACTAAACCCTTCTCAGATACATCCCTTGAAAATATTTCTTTCATTCTAGGTTGTCTTTACACTTTCTTTATAATGTCCTTTGATACACAAAGGCTTATAATTTTGAAAGTGTCGTATTGAAGATTCTGTTGCCAAATCTTAAGTTACGAAGATTTACTCCCTTTCATAAAGAGTTTTGTGGTTTTGGTTCTTGTAATATTTAGGTAATTGACCCATTTTGAGTTCAGTTTTGTATATGATGCAAGGGATCCAACTTCATTTTTTGGCATGTGGATAGCCTATTGTCCCAGGACCATTTGCGGAAAATATTATTCTTTCCCTATAGGAGTTTTTGTCTTGTCCCCCTTTCCAAAAACTGAATTTGCTATAATTGAACAGGTTTATTTCTGGATAGTCTAACCCATTGGTCTATATGGCTATCATTATCCAGTATCACACTGTTGGGATTTTGAAAAAGATTACTTTGAATCTGTGGAGAGCTGTAGGTAGTTTTGCCATCTTAGCAATAGCAAATCTCCCAATTCATGAACGTAAGTTGTCTTTCCCTTTATTTAGGTCTTCTTTAATTTTTTTCAGCCATGTTTTATAATTTTTAGTTTTGATTCTAAAGTAAATCTCTTGTAAGCAGCATATAGTTGAATCATGTTTTTAAATTCATTCTGCCAGCCTCTGCCTTTTTATTGGAAAGTTTAATCCATTTTTATTTACATTAATTACTAATAAGGGATGACTTACTTCTGCCACTTTTCTATTTGTTAGAAAATCTATATCTTGTACCTTTTTTTGTTCATTTCCTTTTTTATTGCCATCTTTTGTGTTTAATTGTTTTGTTGTAGTGTACTGTTTTGATTTTGTTCTGTTTCATTTTGTATATGTTTTTTAGATACTTTCTTAGTGGTTACCATGGGGATTTGAACAAACACCTTACATTTATAACAACATAGTTTAAATTTATACCAAATTCACTTTACTGGAATATAAATACTCTGCTCCTATTCAGGTCTGCTCCTTTTTTTTCTTTTTCTTTTTCCTCCTTATGACCTCCATTCACTGGGATTGACTCCTCTTTATGTTGTCAAAAGTTACATCTTTACACATTGGGTACCTGCAAACATAGATTTGTAATTATGCTTTATAAATTTCTCTTTTAAATTATGTGGGAAATAAAAAAGGAGCTACAAACCAAAAACAATAATAGTGGTTTCATATATACTTCTCTGTTACCTTTACTGGAGATTTTGATTGCTTCGTGTGGCATTGAGTTACTCTCTAATGTCCTTTCACTACAACCTGAAGGAATCCCTTTAGCGCTTCCTGAAGGACTGGTCTAGTGGCAAAGACACCATGAGCTTTTCTTTATCTTAGAATATCTTAATTTTTTCTTCAGTTGGAAGAATGGTTTTGTCATGTAAAGAATCTTTTTTTCTTTCAGTGCTTTAAATATGTCATCCCACTGTCTTCTGGCCTCCATGGTTTCTGAAGAAAAAATCAGGTGATAATCATAATCCAGTGACAACTTCCTTGTATATGACAAGGCATTGCTCTCTTCCTGCTTTCCAAGATTCTCTCTGCGTTTTTGTCTTTCAGCAGTTTGATTATAATAGGTTTCAGCATGGGTCTTTTAAAGTTTGTTTTACTAGAAGTTTGCTGAGCTTCTTGGATGTATACATTCATGGCTTTTTATCAATTTTGGCACTTTTTCAGCCTTATTTATTTATTTATTTATTTATTTATTTTGAGACAGAGTCTGCTCTGTCACCCAGGCTGGAGTGCAATGGCACGATCTCGGCTCAATGCAACCTCCCTCTCCCAGGTTCAAGCCATTCTCCTGCCTCAGTTTCCCTAGTACCTGGGATTACAGGCACCCACCACCATGCATGGCTAGTTTTTGTATTTTTTAGTAGGGACAGGGTTTCATCATGCTGGTCAGGCTGGTCTCAAACACCTGACTTCAAGTGATCCACCCGCCTTGGCCTCCCAAAGTGCTAAGATTATAGCATGAGCCACCACACCGGCCTGTAGTCATTATTTCTTTAAATATTCTTTTCCTTTTTAAACTTTAAAAAATTTTTAATTTCTTGTGGGTACATAGTAGATATATATACTTATGGGGTACATGAGATGTTTTGATACAGGCATGCAATGTGAAATAATAGTATCATGAAGAATGGGGTATTCATCCCCTCAAACATTTATCCTTTGTGTTACAAACAATCCAATTACAATCTTTTAGTTATTTTTAAATGTACAATTAAGTAATTTTTTACTGTAGTCACCCATTGTGCTCTCAAACAGTAGGTCTTACTTATCCTTTCTAATTTTTGTACCTGTTAACCATCTTCATGTCCTCCCTCTTCCACACTACCCTCCCCAGTTTCTGGTAATCATCATTCTACTGTCTATGTTCATGAGTTCAACTGTTTTATTTTTTAGCTCCCACAAATAAGTGAGGACATGTGATATTTGTCTTTCTGGGCATGGGTTATTTTACTGAACATAATGATCTCCAATTCCATCCATGTTGTTGCAAATGACATTATCTCGTTCTTTTTTATGGCTGAATAGTACACCATTGTATATATGTATATTTTCTTTATCCATTCATCTGTTGATGGACATTTAGGTTGCTTCCAAATCTTAGCTATTGTGAACAATGCTGCAACAAACAGGAGTGCAGGTATCTCTTTGATATACTGATTTCCTTTATTTTTGGTGTATGCCAAAATAGTGGGACTGCTGGACCATGTTAGTTCTGTTTATCATTTTTTGAAGATTTTCCAAAATATTTTTCATAGTGGTTGTACTAATTTACCTTTCCATCAACAATGTATGAGGGTTCTGTTTTCTCCACATCCTCTCCAGCGTTTGTTATTGCCTGTCTTTTGGATATAAACCATTTTAACTGGGGTGAGACGACATCTCATTGTAGTTTTGATTTTCATTTCTCTGACAATCAATGAAACAGGCACATTTTCAAATACCTGTTTGCCATTTGGGTGTCTTTTTTTTAAGAGATGTTTATTTGAATCTTTGGCCTATGTTTTTGATCAGATTAATAGGTTTTTTTTTCCCTATAGAGTTATTTGAGCTCCTTACATATTCTTCTTATTAATCCCTTCTCAGATTGGTAGTTTGTAAATATTTTCTCCCACTCTGTGAGTTATCTCTTCACTTTGTTAAGTGTATCCTTTACCATGCAGAAGCTTTTTAACTGTGATTCCATTTGTCCATTTTTGCTTTTGTTGCCTGTGGGATACTGTTCAAGAAATTTTTGCCTAGATCAATTACCTGGAGATTTTCCCCCAAGGTTTTCTTACAGTTGTTTCATAGTCTAAAGTCTTAGATTTAAGCCTTTAATCCAGGAGGTCTAGTTTCATTCTTCTGCATATAAATATCTAGTTTTCCCAGCACCATTTATTGAAGAGATCATGTTTTCCCCAGTTTATGTTCTTGGCACAGTTGTCGAAAATCAGTTATCTGTAGGGGTTCTTATTCTGTTGCATTGGCCTTTCTCTCTCTTTTTATGCCAGTACCATGCTGTTTTGGTTGCTAAGCTCTGTAGTATAATTTGAAGTCAGGTAATGTGATTCTCCCAATTTACTTTTTGCTAAGAATAGCTTTGACTATTTTGGGTCTTTTGTGGTTCCATATAAATTTTAGGGTTTTTTTTTTCTATTTCTGTGAAGAATGTCATTGGTATTTTGATAAGGATTGCATTAAATATGTAGATTACTTCAAGTAGTATGGACATTTTGCAACATTGATCTTCTAATTTATTAACATGAACTATCTATTTTTTGTGTCCTCTTTAATTTGTTTCATCAATGTTTTGTAGTTTTCATTGTAGAGATCTTTCACTTCTTTGGTTAATTCCTAGGTATTTAATTTTATTTGTGGCTACTGTAAATGAGATTAATTTATTGATTTTCCAGAGTGTTCACTGTTGGCATATAGAAATGCCACTGATTTTTAGTACATTGACTTTGTATCCTGCAACACTACTGAATTTATCAGTTCTAACAGTTTTTTTTGTAGAGTCTTTAGGTTTTTTCCTAATATAAGATCATATCATCAGCAAGCAAGGATAATTTAACTTCTTTCATTGCAATTTGGATGCCCTTCATTTCTTTCTCTTGCCTGGTTATTCTAGCAAGGACTTCAAGTACTATATCAAATAGCAGTGGTGAAAGTAAGCATCCTTGTCATGTTCCAGATCTTTGAGGAAAGCCTTTCAGTTTGTTCCCATTCAGTGTAATACTAGCTATGGATCTGTCTGTCATACATAGCTTTTATTTTGTCGAGGTATGTGCTTTCCATACCCAATTTTTTGAGGATTTTTGTCATGGAGAGATGTTGAATTTTATCCAAATGCTTTTTCAGTATCAATTGAAAAACATTATATGTTTTTTATCCTTCATTCTATTGACATGATGCATCACATTGATTGATTTGCATATGATTAATTTGCATATGTTGAACCATCCTTTCACCCCAGGGATAAATCTCACTTGGTCATGAAGAATGATCTTTCTAATGTACTGTGGAATTCAGTTTGCTGGTATTTTATTAAGAGTTTTTGCATCAATATTTACCAGAGATATTGACCTACAGTTTTCTTTTTGGTTTTTTGATGTATCTTTATCTGGTTTTGGTATCAGGGTAATACTGGCCTTATAGAATGATTTTAGAAGTATTCCCTTCTCCTCTGTTTTTCAGAATAGTTTGGGTGAGATTGGCATTAGCTCTTCTTTAAATATGTGGTAGAATTCAGCAATGAAGCCACAGGGTCCTGGGCTTTCGTTTACTGGGATTTTTTTTATTATGGCTTCAATCTCATTACTATTTATTGGTCTGTTCAGGTTTTGAATTTCTTCCTGGTTCCGTCATCCTGTATGTGTCTAGCAATTTGTCCATTTCTTTTAGATTTTCTAATTTATTGGCCTACAGTTGTTCATAGTAGCTATTAACGATCCTTTAAATTTGCGCAGTATCAGTTTTAATGTCTCCTTTATTATTTCTAATTTCATTTGTATCTTCTTTTTTTCCTTAATTTGGCTAAAGGTTTATTAATTTTGTTTAAATTTTCTAAAAACTTCTGTTCTTCTGATCTTTTGTAATGTTTTCTTCATTTCAAATGTATTTATTTATGCTCTGATCTCTGTTGTTTCTTTTCTTCTACTCATTTTGGGTTTGGTTTGCTCCTGCTTTTCCAGTTCTTTAAGGTGCATGATTATGTCATTTATTTGATGCTTTCCTCTTTTTCAATATAGGCACTTATAGCTATAATCTTCCCTCTTAGTACTGCTTTTGCTGTATCCCATAGGTTTTGTTCATTTCTTCAAATATTCTTTCTGCCCCTTTCTCTCTCTTCCTCCTCTTTCTGAGACTGCCACAATACATATGCTCATCCACTTCATGGTGTCTGATAGGTGTCTTGGGCTCTATTCACTTTTTTCTTTCTGTTTACAGACTCAATAATTTCAATAGCTCTATCTTCAAGTTAACTGATTCTTTCATCTACCTGCTTAAATCTACTGTTGAGCCCTTCTAGTAAGTTTTTCATTTTAGTTATTTCTCTTTCAGCTTCAGAATTTATACTTGGTTTCTTTCATGATTTATTTTTATCAATATTCTCATTTTATGCATACATAATCTTCCTGGTTTCCTTTAGTTCTTTGTCTATGGTTTCTTTTAGTTTTTGAACATATGTAAAACAGTTGATTTAAAGTTTTTGTCTCGTAATTCTAATGTCAGATTCCTCAGGGATGGTTTCTGTCATTTTCTCCTTTTGAATGGGTCATAATTTCCTGTTTCATTCCATGCCATGTAATTTTGTAAATTGAGCGTTTTAATATTATAACGTTTTAATATTATAATGTATTATAATTTTGATATTATAATATAATGCATTTTAATATTATAATCTCTAGAAATCAGATTTTCCTTTTCCCCAGGGTTTGCCTGCTGTTGCATATTGAAGGCTGCAATCACTTCTTTGTTTAGTAACATTTTCAAACCATTTTTTAAGACTGTATTTCTTGTCATATATGTTTTCTATTGCATGATCTCAGTGGTTAGCCACTGATTTAACACATATTTCCTTGAATTCCTGAATCCAGAGGGAGAGAAACAGACAGACAGAAACAGAGACAGAGAGATTACTCTCTCAGTCTTTGCAGCTTGGTTCTAAGCTGGGACATTCTTCAAGCCTAAGCCAGGCCACCTAAAACTCTGCCTTAGCCCTCATGTCCTGCTTGTACACAATCTACAGATCCACCGGAGGTGCAAGATGGTATCTTCATGAGGGTCATTTACGAACTTGTATCCAATCCTAGAAATGCATATTACATTCTCTCTTTTCTAGTATATGATGTAGCAGTCTTTCTGAGCCCTTATTCCAGCGAGAGACTGCTTCTTTATTCATGGGTTTTGGGTCTGTCTGTCAATTTCATCATCTACTGTCTTTTGTCCCAGTTGTCCTTGGGCAGTGTGTCTTTGAACTCTTTCAACACATATTGCCATCTCCTAGAAAGCTATAGGGGTGGAATAAACACAGGTCAGCTTCTGAGCCAGCTCTCAGGGAACCACTTGATGGGTCAAAAACCGTTGCCATGGTATTTTAAGAACAAGGTCTATATTGAAGGAATGTGAAATGCTTTCCCTATAGCTGCCACCACCAGGTTGGGAAATGGAAGATAGTAGTCAGGTAAACAAAAATGCTACATGCTCTGTTACTAGAAACCAGCCCCCTAGCCTTAGTTATCTGGTTGCTGTAGGTTTTGGATTAGATTCCAGAGTTCCAAAAATGTTTATTCTGTCCATCTTTACCAGCTATATTGTTTACATGGAGGCCTGATTCTTTGTATGTACTATTCTACCATTTTCCATGATGTCACCCAAGGATCTGATATTCTTAACAGTAATTCTTCATGTTTAGGGAAATTCTTATGAATACATGTAAAATATTTTATGTTTCCAGATAAACTCTTTAATCAGAATTTGTCTTTTCTTTAACAGGACTCCTAAGTCATCAGTGGCTTAAAGAAAGAGAGGATCCTCAGAAATCCAGACAATTATATGCCATAATTGCAGAATATGGTTCAAGGCTATATAAATATCAGGTGATGTTTTGTTAATTCATTTTGTATATCACTCATTAAAGCTTAATATGCTACAAGGCTAATCCAACTTTCAATATGTTATCTTTGTTTTATATGAGAATATCTAATAAAATTAATGTAGGAAATGGAATTCTATTAAGTAGTTTCTATAGTTTGAATGTGACCACCAAACCTCATGTTGAAATTTAGTTGCCATTATAACTGTTCAGAGGTAGGACCTTTAAAAGTGATTGAGTCACAGGGCTCTGAATTAATGCAGTTATCATTGGAGTGGGATAGTCAACTGAAGAGTGGGCTCCTAATAAAAGGACTAGTTGGGCCCCATTTCTCTGTCTCATGTGTTCATGTGACCTTTCACCCTTTTGCCATGGAATGACCCTCACCACATGCCAGTCCCATGATCTCAGATTTCCAAGCCTCCAGAATGGTGAGCCAAAAAAACTTCTGTTGTTTATCAATTACCCAGGCTGTGGTGTTCTGTTATAGCGGCAGAAAACAGAATAAGAGAATAGTTTCATAGCTGTGAGGCCCTAAAAATTCTCCACAGTTCCCCAAGAGAATCTCAAGCACAAATAAAATGGCAAATAAATTTTTACCATCAACTTCTGCCTGACACCGAACAGGAGTATGGCAGTTCCCTTTGTCCTGAAGCTAGTTAGAGCTAAGTGGGCTTAGACTGAGGCCAGTCATTGAATGTCTTCTTTCTGATCCACCCCACCCTCAGCATTCCAGAATAAGCCTTGTCCATTCTATGCTCAGAAATTCAGAAGACTGGAGGGAGGAGGGTGGCAGTGTAACCACGCAACAGATTCACCTTACCCGCTGTCCTGACAGAGCCCATTTATCAGGACAGTGGAATTGCAATGGAGAAACAGTAATTCACACAGAGCCAACTGTGCAGGACCAGAGTTTTATTATTACTCAAATTAGTCTCCCCGAGCATTTGAGAATCAGAGTTTTTAAAGATAATTTGGCAGGTAGGGGCTTGGGAAGCGGGAAATGCTGATTGGTCAGTTTGGAGATGAAATCATAGAAGGTCGAAGTGAGGTTTTTCTTGCTGTCTTCTGTTCCTGGGTGCGATGGCAGAACTGGTTGAGCCAGATTACCGGGTCCACAGTGCTACCGTGCTGACGTGATATACTTCATGGCCGTGGTGGCAACTGCAGAGAGGGGCCTGATTGTCTATCAACTAGAGAATCAACCTTCTGGATTCAGGAGGATAGAATCTCCACTGAAACATCAGCATCGGTGTGTGGCTATTTTTAAAGACAAACAGAACAAGCCTACTGGTTTTGCCCTGGGAAGTATCGAGGGGAGAGTTGCTATTCACTGTATCAACCCTCCGAACCCTGCCAAAGATAACTTTACCTTTAAATGTCATTGATCTAATGGACCAACACTTCAGTTCCTCAAGACATCTACGCAGTAAATGGAATCGCGTTCCATCCTGTTCATGGCACCCTTGCAGCTGTGGGATCTGATGGTAGATTCAGCTTCTGGGACAAAGATGCCAGAACAAAACTAAAAACTTCCGAACAGTTAGATCAGCCCATCTCAGCTTGCTGTTTCAATCACGATGGAAACATATTTGCATACGCTTCCAGCTACAACTGGTCAAAGGGACATGAACTTTATAATCCCCAGAAGAAAATTTACATTTTCCACATAATGCAGCCGAAGAGCTAAAGCCCCAGAATAAGAAGTAGTGGCCGAGACTCTGGGTCAGCCAGAGTTGCTTCTGTCCGCTCTGCCTCACCTCTGTACCAGTTTCGGTCCCAGCCTTGTTGGATTGTCAGCCACGGACATGGATTTCAACCCCTGGAGAAAAGGCTGTCATTGTTCGGCACCCAGAGCCCAGCTGTCCACGGGGCCTTGCTGTCTCCGCTCCACTGCGGCGTGCAGAGTTTTTCTGTAACTCTAAGGGGGTTGAAATTATTATAGACATTAGGTTGTGGGCACTGCCAGGTATTTTGCAGTGCTCCATTCAGCAGTGTATGTGTTAGAGAATATTGGAAAACCATCTGTGAGCCCTGTGTTATATTTTGTAATAAAGTCTTTTGCAGATTGAAAAAAAAAAGAAATGTAATTGTTCAGAAAAAAGTAAGGCGATATTTTTGCTGTGTGCCACAGTACATTCCATTCTGACACCATTATCATACATGACACAATAGCATCACACAAGATACAACACATTTATAGTGTGTTGCACTATTTTGCGCAAAGCAAACTGATAAAAATCCAGTCTTTGAATCAGGAAAGAAGATTAATTACTGGGGACAGACGGGGCATTATTTCCCAGATAACACACTGATGGTCACTGTAAGAGGTTGAAAGGTGATCCCCAAAAAGATATGTCTACCTCCTGACCCCCAGAACCTGCGATTGTGACCTTTATTTGGGAAAAGGGTCTTTGCAGATGGTTCTTGAGATGAAATCGTCCAAGATTACACAAATGGGTCCTAAATACAATCACAGTGGTCTCTTTAGAAGACTTACAGGGGAGAGACACACAGAGAGGAGAAGAGGAGGCCACGAAAAGGCAGAGGCAGAGATTGGAGTGACACAGCCACAAGCCTAGGAACGCCCAGGTCACCAGAAGTTAGAAGAGGCAAGAACAGAATCTCCCTGACGACCTTCAGAGGAGTGTAGCCATGGGGACATGTTGACCTCACGCTTCTGGCCTCCAGAACAGTGACAGAATAAATTTCCATTGTTTCAAGCCACCACGTTTGTGATCATTTGTGACAAGAGCCCCAGGAAACTCATAGGGTCCCTTTGAGTTCTCTGTCGGGCACCTGAAGTGTGAGCTTCATTGCTGCAAGAAAGTGATCCCTAAACGCAAAGGTGTCTGCTTCCCATCCTGGCAGGGAGAGTATGTGGATAAGACAGAATTCTGGAAACTGCTGCTGGAATCCTAAGATTTAAGTTTAAACCCAAGGAAACATTGTTTGAGTTAGTCTTCGTTCTCACGCTTGATCATCCCTCCATTCTGATCTACATTATTTTCTTGGCACGTTGTCAAAGATACTGCCTTTTAATTGATAAGCCACTTAAATGCAACATGTGAGGGTAGGGGAGTTCCAGACTGTAAAGAGAGGATGTCAGGAGCCATTCCTCAATGGCCAGTGTTGACTATTTTGACTGGAATTCTCTGGGGAAGAGATCACCCTTTCACATTTGTCCTCCCCTGCTCATCAGCTTGTCCACACTCTTGTTGGCTTCTGAGCCCTTCAAGATTGGTGCCCCAAGATGCTCTCTTTTGCCCCCCTTTCTCTGTGGTTAATATTATTGACCTTCTCCAACCATCCTATGTTGGAGTAGGGGTTGTGCCTGTGTGCATATGTGATACGCATATGAGCATGTATGTATGTGTGTGAGTATGTGTTTGTGGAGTGTGTGTGTTTGTCTGTGTATGTGTCTCATGCTGGGTAGAGAAAGGTGGGAAGAGAGTGCAGGGCTTTGGAATGTGAGCAGACAACCACTGTCATCTGAGGTAGGACACACACCAGGATGAGCTAAGGGGCACAGAGGTGCTGGCTACCCAGGCCTACACCGCTGAGGTCTTCTCAGTGACAAGAAGAGACAGCTAGGCCATTCCCCATTCCAGGCTGAGGAACAGGCAGTGCAGTAGTGCGGACCAGAGTGCTGCCTGCCTTCCGGCATCCTCTATCGCTCCAGTGTTTACATTTTCACTGACCACCTCCACAGCATCCTTACAGCCACATGTTATGTCCAAACACTATCTCTACCTTTTCCTGGTTTCTTGTCTTGGTTTTGGCACCACCAAGACCATCCGTACCAGAAATCACCAGAGTTGTCACCAGTCTTAGAGAAATTTCTGCAATTTTCTGATTGTGATTGTTAATCTAACCCAAAAGTAATCACATCCCTTTCTTATTTGTAAGTGGGAGGCCCCCTTCTTGTTCAGGGACAAACCCGAAGAGCCCAGCATGGCCCTCTAATGCCGCCATGTGCTTCTTTGGCTTTCCCACATCCACCAGGGGCGGCTCTCCCCGTTCTCCTCCCTTCCCTCTCTTCCTCCTCCCTCCATTTTTTTCCTTTTCCAACCTCCCGCTCTCCTCCTCCTCAGACTGTGTTCAGGCCTTTACAGTCTTGAGAAACAGGAAATGATGTGCCCATCTAAGAACTCCCATTGAATGTCATTCATTAAATAGATTTCCTTCAAATACATTCATGATGTACAGGTGAGGCTGGGAAAGAGACAGGCCTCTCAGAGGATGCTCCTGCGTGCCAGCCAGCACGTCTGTAGATCAGGAGTCAATACGCTATTTATTTCCCTTTTCTGAGAAAAAAAAATACAACTCTATTTGAATAAGCAGAATTCAGAATGATTTATCTTTTTCTGTTGTTTTCAGGCCAGACTTCGTATGTCTAAAGAACAACTGGAACTTTTAAAGTGAGTGGAACTTTTTGCAATGTGCCTCTTTTTGGTGTGGCTTCAAATACTGAAATGCTTCTGTACAGAAAAGTATGGGAAAGAAAAGTTACTCCTTGAAGTAACTCAAAATTTCACTCCCAGAAATACCTATTATTAATATTTAATGACATTATTCCTAGCATTTCTCTATGTATATATGCAAATGGAAAGCAAGGAGGAAGAAAAAGAAAAAAAAAGATAGAAAAAATTAAAAGATTAGAGGTGAATTTACCTACACATGCTGTATTTAGTATTAAAAATAGTACATTTATTGTTATTTGGATTTATCAGAAGAAGGAAACAACCCAAGAAAAATTGCCTCCTCTCACTTATGCATATACATAATTTAAAATTTTAAACACCAAACAGTAACATTTTTTGTACTTTAGAAAATTACTTGCCCTTTTATATATTTCCACCTCTATGGAGCATTCCTTAACAAAATACACAATGAGGTGTGCTTTCCCTATTATTTATGATTATTAAAAATGGAAAACAACCCTATAAGAAAAATAGGTCAATGGTTAAATACATTGGAATATATTCATGAAATGAAGAATTATAAAGCCATTTAAATAATTTTAAAATAGGTTGAATTATTTGGAAGTGTAGTGGAGACATAAAATTATAAATACGATTTTGTTACTAATTTTTTGCATGAAATAAAAACTGGTAGAAAGTCATTAAAATTTAATGGTGTTTATTTCTTCTAAATGCTTGTTTTTTTCCCCCAATTTTAAACATGTATTGTTTCACAAATGAGGGAAAATACTAGATAAGTAGTGTTTATACTTTTTCAGCATAAAGAACTACCTATTCACTTGACATTTTCTTATTCTCTCTACCAGTAATTTTCAAACTGTAAACATAGAAAACCAATGCTTGGGAAGTAAAATCTTGCCTGCTCAGGCAGTCAAACTGGTAACTGGTGGCTGCCCACTGGCTGGATCCCCCAGCCACCCCTTCTCTAAGCCATTTCCACCGAACTCCAGCTACAGTCGGAAAGTCACTGCTCTGTACTACACTGGAAATGCAAGGTGTTCCCGATTGGAAGGAGGGTACCAGTGGGATGTAGGATTCACCTGTGTGAAATCACCCAGCTAGGGGACCAGCGACGTTAATTGAGCCTTGCCTGCCCCGTGCAGAGCCCAGCCAAGCACTACACTAGGACACCCTCAGCCATGTGACCCCTGGAGGTCATTGTTTTTTTGTTCATTTGCTTGTTTGTTTGACACAGAGTCTCACTCTGTTGCCAGGCTGGAGTGCAGTGGCACGATCTTGGCTCACTGCAACCTCAGCCTCCCGGGTTCAAGTGATTCTCCTGCCTCAGCCTCCCTGGCTCAGCCTCCTACAGGCGCACACCACCACACCCAGCTAATTTTTATATTTGTAGTAGAAACAGGATTTCACCATATTGGTCAGGCTGGTCTTGAACTCCTGACCTCAAGATCGCCCACCTGGGCCTCCCAAAGTGCTGGGATTACAGGCGTGAGCCACGGCGCCCCGCTTGTCCTTGTTTTTTTTTAGTGAAGTGTGATGCTTTAGAGAAATGGGCATGCTCCGCTCTCCCTTCAGTCAAGAACATATATCTTCAACAATATAAAGTACCTTGCCATGTGGCAGGCTCCAAAGCCCAGCAGCTGCTGATAACGGGAGCTTTACACTTTCTTTCTCTCATGCTGACGTTCTCCCTTTACAGGAAAGAAAGCCAGACTTTGGAAAACAATTTTCGTGAAATTCTATTTTTGATTGAACAAATAGATGTCCTGAAGGCATTGCTTAGAGATATGAAGGATGGTATGGACAATAATCACATCTGGAACACGCATGGAGACCCTGTGGAGGACCTGGACCACATGGAGGTCCCGGATGAGGCAAGGAGGGTTGGACGGGGTTGGGGTGGCAGATAGTGACGATGTCCAGGGTGATGGGGAGTTGAGTGTGTCCTTCCGGTGCCACATCCGCTGCTTCTCCCAGTGGAAAATCCAGTGTTGAATGATATTTGGTTGGTGTACAGAAACCCACTGTTTCATAAATGCTGTGTCACAGAGAAGACATTCTATTGCATCTGACTTACTTCACACCAAAATAAATAACTGTTCTATTTTCCAGTTAAAATAAAATAGAAATAACAGTCTCTGAGTTCTATACACAAATACCTTAAATAGTGAAAGATTTGCATTCACCGTCTTCATAACAAGTGTAGTTAGTCTAGTCAGCATCAGATTCAGGCAAAATTGCGATGGAAACCATGAGCTCTATTTTGCTTCTTTCTCTTCGGCTGTCACAACTACCTTCTTCTTCCTTAATGTCTACTTTTTGAAATGCACAGCAATCTGACGCAGACCACCTGCCGCCCTCTAGGCCTTGTCACTGTGAAGGTGTTACGTTTAGGCAGCTTGAATGTGAACTGTTGCGTCTGCTTAGGGTGCTTTAACCCAATATTAATTAGAGTTGGTGAAAAATGTCTAATATAAGAAATCGTGTAGTCTGTGTATAACTGCCTTGATTCCCAAATAACTCTAGAATGTTCAAGTCTTTACTGTTGAGCACAGGACACTAATGAGGGAGGGAACACAGAAGGTCACAGCATAACCTCATCTCACACCTCACCGGGAAAGCATTGTGCTGCAGTGGTTAGGGCTTCAGAAGGGGCCCTCAGTCCACCATGCTGTGTGACCTTGGGGGGATCCCTGAACACTCCTTGGCTTTATTTACATAATATGCCTGAGAAGGACACTCCCAAGAGCCATGAAGATGTCATTCCAGATCCATGCACCGTGCGTGGCTCAGAGTGCAGCTCATAGGTGCTCACTGGTGTTCTAATTTTGCAGATTAGGTCCAAATCAATAAAATGAATGGTCAAAACTCAAGCAGTTGGCGGAGATTGTTAATAGAAACCTGTTTCTAAAATCTCCACAGGAAATGTCAAACTTGGTTAATTATGTTCTTAAAAAGTTGAGAGAGGACCAAGTCCGGATGGCTGATTATGCCCTGAAGTCGGCTGGTGAGTACAGAAAAAGTGAAAAGAGGAGCATTAAAAAAAAAAAGAATGCTCCAAGAGTGTCTCTATTCTCTACATTTCTACATGAGGAAAACATACTTATCCTGTAACTTGAGGGGGGAAATTAATCAAATTAGATAATTAAAGAAGAAAATAGAAATAGTTGTCATTGAGTGCTTTCTGAGAGCAAATGTTCCAGGGAACAGAGCCTGTGCAACTTCATTAGCATGCATCTGAAAGAACCACCAAGAAAGCCAAGATGTCACAGTGAAGTTGGGGAAGGCACAAAATATTAGGACATTTTATATTATTACATACTAAAATGACTTATGATAATCAATCTAAATGCATTAATAGGGATTAAATGACAGTGTTTAAAGGTTATATATAATGTTCCTAATGTCTTCCAATTAAAATTAATTCTTAAGGGATAAGGCTATGAATTATTAACCTTAATCTTCTCTACCATGCCCTGCCTGTAACAGTCTATGAACAAGATGTGTTCAGTCAACAATGTGGAAGGAAAGAAGAAAGGGACAGGAGGAAGAAAATATAAAACACACAGTAATGCTAATTTTAATCAATTGATAGTCAAATTTATGCCACGAAAATAAATTTCCAGCTTGCATGAACTGGAGAGCATTTGGAACAGGATGATTACTCAGTCTTGTGAGCGTGTGTTTTTTGAGAGAGTTAGAGGGCAGAACTTTCCTGAACCTGATTCCCTAAAGCATGAGTGTTGGGATAAGATGGGAGAGGAACCACAGTTCTTTTGTTTTTCGTCATGGTAATACACTTGCTTAATGCTTTCTTCTTTGTATTGATGTCTTTACATCAGTTGATGTATTTACAGCTTCCATTTTGAAAAGCCTATGTGGTGAATGTAGGCTCATGAGTAGCTCATGCAGAGTGAGGAAAAGAAGGAAACGCTCAGGCTCCTCTGTAACCTTAGATGTGGAAACAAACGTCAGCTCTGGTTTGGCCAAGTTGGAGAAAGCCTATTAAGTCCCTTCTAACGGAATACAATGGAAAGTCACCTGGATAAAATTCAAAAAAACAACTACCTGAGTGGGCTGAAAAGTAAACAAAGCAGGTAGTTGGTGGAGGGGAACCAAAAACTGCAGGTGTGAGCCCTGTGGGAGTTTCCTTTTTTCTTTGCTTTTCTCTTGCAGCCTCGGCTGAGGCAGGAAGCAACTATAGAGCTGCGAATGTGGCAGCAAGTTGGGCAGCTAAAACTGTGAAAAAGTCCCGTTTTTCTAGCCAAAGACGCAGAATAAAGTAGCCTGTGGGCCAGATTGTGGGGAGAAAGCATGGGAAGGCAAATCTGCAGAGAAGAAGCTTGCTCCCCTAGCTGTTTGTGGCCAGCTTCTGGCCTCACATCTCAGCTGCCCATTCATGGGAACAGACCCGAGGCAGCAAAGTGGAAGCTTCGAGAATTTGGCAATGATGTAAACTATGGCTTAAGTCTTAGACTAACCCCTAAGTGGTATATGGACATGACAGGCCTGTAGCAAAGGTTTTAAGGACTAAATTGAGTCCTCCCATAAAAGGAGGGAGGATTGACATTTCTGAACTAATAGATGAAGCAAATGAAAGCATTCCTTACTGGATTGTTACAGGACTCAGAGTCTTACAGTATAATATTCAACATGTCTAGGGTACAAATCACAATTACTTGGCATGCAAACTCCTAGGGAAATAAAACCAATTTCCAAGGGAAAAGACAACAGATGCCAACACCATCATGACACAGATGTTGGAATTGTCATACAAAGACTTGAAGCAGCTACCATAATTATGCTTTATGAGGTGAAAGTAAGTACACTTGAATGAAAAGATACCAGTTCTCAGCCAAGACAATAAAAAGAAGCAGATGGAATTTTATGACTGAAAAATACAATATCTAAAATAAAAATTGACTACATATGCTTAATAATAGAAAAACAAAAACAGAGAAAAGAAATAGTGAACTCACTCCTGTTCAACACAGTATTAGAAGTCCTGGCCAGGGCAATCAGGCAAGAGAAAGAAATAAAGCGCATCTAAATAAGAAGAGAGGAAGTCAAACTACCCCGTTTGCAGACAACATACTCCTATATCTAGAAAACCCCATAGTCTCAGCTTGAAAGCTTCTTAAGCTGATAAACAACTTCAGCAGAGTCTCAGGATGCAAAATTGATGTGCAAAAATAACAGGCATTCCTGTACACCAACAAAAGTCAAGCCAAGAGCCAACTCGGTAATGAACTCCCATTCACAATTGCCACAAAAAGAATAAAATACCTAGGAATACAGCTAACTTGGGAGGTGAAAGATCTCTACAAAGAGAACGACAAACCATTGCTTAAAGAAATGGGAGATGGTGCTCGCTTCGGCAGCACATATACTAAAATTGGAACGATACAGAGAAGATTAGCATGGCCCCTGTAAAATAAAAAAAAAAAAAAAGAAATCGGAGATGACACAAACAAATGGAAAAACATCTCATGCTCATGGATAGGAAGAATCAATATCATTAAAATGACCATACTGCCTAAAGTGATTTGTAGATTCAATACTATTCTTATTAAACTACCATTGACATTCTTCACAGAACTAGATAAAACTATTTAAAAATTCATAGGAACCAAAAAAGAGCTCGAATAGCAAAGGCAATCCTAAGCAAAAAGAACAAAGCTGGAGGCATCACGCTACCCAACTTCAAACTATACTACAGGGCTACAGTAACCAAAACAGCATGGTAGTGGTACAAAAACAGACACATAGACCAATGGAACAGAATACAGAACCCAGAAATAAGATCACACTCTTGCAACTATCTAATCTTCTACAAACCTGACAAAAACAAACATTGCAGAAAGGGTTCCTATTCAATAAATGGTGCTGGAATAACTGGCTAGCCATATGTAGAAGAAGGAAATTGGACTTCTTCCTTACACCATATACAAAAACTAACTCAAAATGGAATATAGACTTAAATGTAAAAGCCAAAACTACAAAAACCCTGGAAGGCAACCTAGCTAATACCATTCAGGACATACCCATGGGCAAAGATATCATGACAAAGACATCAAAAGCAATTGCAACAAAAGTAAGAATTGGCAAACAGGATCTAATTAAACTAAAGAGCTTCTGCACAGCAAAAGAAACTATCAACAGAGTAAACAGACAATCTACAGAATGGAAGGAAATTTTGCAAACTGTGTATCCAACAAAGGTCTAAGATCCAGCATCTATAAGGAACTTACACAAATTTACAAGAAAACAAAACAACCCCATTAAAAAGTGGGCAAAGGACATGAACAGCCACTTTTCAAAAGAAGACACACATGTAGCCAACAATCATTTGAAAACATCTCAACATCACTGATAATTAGAGAAATGCAAATCAAAACCATAATAAGATACCATCTCACACCAGCCAGAATGACTCTTATCAAAAACCCGAAAACTAACAGATACTGGCAAAGTTGTGGAGAAAAAGGAATGCTTATACACTATTGGTGGGAGTGTCAATTGTTTCAACCACTGTGAAAGACAGTGTGGTGATTTCTTGAAGACCTAATATACAAATACCACTCAAACCAGCAGTCTCATTACTGGGATATCCAAAGAAATGCAAATTGTTCTAATATAAAGACATATGCCTATATGTGTTCACTGCAGCACTATTCACAATAGCAAAGACATGGAGTCAGTCTAAATGTCCATCAGTGATAGACTGGATAAAGAAAATGTCATACATATACACTATGGAATACTATGCAGCCATGAAAAAGAACCAGATCATCTTCTTGGCAGTGACATGGATGGAGCTGGAGTCCATTATCATTAGCAAACTAACACAGAAATAGAAAACCAAGAATACATGTTCTCTTATAAGTGGGAGCTAAATGATGAGGACACATAAACACATAAAGGGGAGCAACACACTCTGAGGCCTATTGGAGGATGGAGGGTGAGAGAAGTGAGAGGATCAGGAAAAATAACTAATGGGAACTAGGCTTAACACCTGGGTGACAAAATAATCTGTACAACAAATCCCCATGACATAAGTTTTTCTATGGAACAAACCTGTACATGTACCCGAAACTTAAAAATTTTTTTAAAGTAATAACGTTGAAGATAGATTTAAAAAAATTATGCAATTCAAAGAATGAAAAAATGTTTGAAAAAAATGCAAACAGATCTTCAGAAACCTATAGGACACTATAAAAAAGTATAATATTCCTATCCTTTCAGTCTCAGAGGGAGATGAGGAAGAGCTCAATGTAGGACAATAATCTAAAGAAGTAATAGCTAAAAGCATCACAGACTCGATTTAAAAAACCACATAAATTTACAGATTCAAAAAGCACAGCAAATCAGAAACAAGATAAATTCAGGGAAAATGACATCCAGACACATCATAATTAAATTACTCAAAATCAAAGATGAAGAAAAATATTTGAAAGAAGCTAAAAAATAATCTATGATTATTACAGTTTTCTTATCAGAAATAAAAGAGACCAGAAGAGAAGGAAACTACATGATTGAAGTGCTGAAGGAAAGGCTCTAGCAATGCAGAATTGTAGATCCAGTAAAAATACCTTTCAGGAATGAAGACAAAGTTAAGACATTCTTAGATGGAAAAAAAATAAGAAAATTCTCTGCCAATGGATATGCTAAAGGAAGTTCTTCAGCTTAATAGAAACGACACCAACAAGAAACATGAGACTTAAAGAATGAAGAAAGAGCAATAGCTAAGATAAATGTGTGAATAAAGATGAGGTGGTCTGGCATGGTGACTCATGCCTGTAATCCCAGCACTTTGGGAGGCCTAGGTGGGTGGATCACCTGAAGTCAGGAGTTCCAGACTAGCCTGGCCAACATGGTGAAATCCTGTCTCTACTAAAAATACAAAAATTAGCCAGGCTTGGTGGCACATGCCTATAATCCTAGCTGCTCAGGTGGCTTAGGCAGGAGAATCACTTGAACCCAGGAGGCGGAGGTTGCAGTGAGCCAAGATCACACCATTGCATTTCAGCCTGGGCTACAGAGCAACTCTCTGTCTCAAAAAAAAAAAAGAAAGAAAAAATTTTAACTAATATTTAAAAAGGCAGGAAAGGGAAATGAAGAAAACTAGAGAGAGAAAGTAAGAAAGGCAGAGGGTGGCGGGGTGGGGGGCGGGGAAAGGCATGTAAATTAGAAAGGAAGAAATAAAAAATGGCTCTAGTCAGACAACATGAATGCTTATGTAGAAAAACCACTAAAAAAATCTACTAGAATAAGTGAGGTTTACAAGTTCAAGGGTATATATAAAATTTCTATATACTAATAATAGAAAATTAGAGAAAATTTAAAAGCAGCACTATTCATAAATAAAGTAAAAAACATAAAATACTTAGGCGTAAGACTAACAAAATGTGGAAACCGATCTAAAAACTAAAAAACAATAATGAAATAAATAAAAGAAGATTTAAATAAATGGGCAAGTATACCATATTTATGCATTAGAAGACTCAATACCATTAAGATGACAATACTGCCCAGCTTTTCTATGGATTCAATGTAATCCTAATCAAAATCCTACCAGGATTATTTCTAGAAATTGACAAGCCATTTTTAAAATGTATGTAGAATGGCAAAGGGACTAGAATAGCCAAATTTGTTTTGGGAAAAAAAAGAACAAAGTTGGAGAATTCATACTATCTGATTTTAAGGCTTGCTATAAGTTTACAGTAATCAAGAGAGCATGGTATTTGTGAAATCAATGGAACAATACAGAAAGTCTGGGAATAGTCCACACATGTGGTGAATAGATTTTTTTAAAAAGACAAAAGGCAAGTCAATGGTGCTAGAACAGATGGACATTCATATGCAAAAATTAAAAAAAAAACCTTGCCCCAAAACCCACAATTTATAAAAAATTGGTTTTCTGCTTTTTTTTGAAACAGAGTCTTACTGTGTCACCGAGGCTGGAGTGCTCATCTCGGCTCACTGCAACCTCTGCCTCCCAGGTTCTAGCAATTCTCCTGCCTCAGCTTCTTGAGTAGCTGGGACTACAGACCCATGCCGCCACGCCCAGCTAATTTTTTATATATTTTTTTAGTAGAGACAGGGTTTCACCATGTTGCCCAGGCTGGTCTCGAACTCCTGAGCTCAGGCAATCTGCTCACCTTGGCCTCCCAAAGTGCTAGGATTACAGGCATGAGCCACGGCACCCAGCCGGTTTTCTACTTTTTTTTGTTATTGAGTGAATGGAGATGATAGGAAGTCTCATTTATCACATCAGCTGTTAAAATATGGAGATCTATATACCTTTTTTATGTTATACAGAATCCATATAATATTCTCATCTCTAATTTAATTGCCTCAAAATTCAATTTTGTAAAACTAAACAGAACAAACTTTTTTTTCAAAATGACATTTCAGTGGTAGTGAAAACTGTCATACTCTTCCTATCAATTCCTGAGTATGAATTTTACCCTACTTATAATTTGCCCGGTAATAATTTTCAAGAGACATTGTTAGAATTCAAATGACATGTTTTGAATTGTGTATGTTGTTTCTTTATTTTAAATATTACTTTATAATTTTAGGAGCCTCCATCATTGAAGCTGGGACCTCAGAAAGTTATAAAAATAATAAAGCAAAATTGTATTGGCATGGGATAGGGTTCCTAAATCATGAAATGCCTCCAGATACTATCCTTCAGGTAAAGCTAAATTAAGAATCATTTATTTCTATTTTAGGATTTTGTTGTTATTATTTATCATGAAAATGTTAATTTTAAAAAATGGAGGTCTGGGGCGTGGTGGCTCATGCCTGTAATCCCAGCACTTTGGGAGGCCGAGGCAGGTGGATCGCCTAAAGTCAGGAGTTTCAGACCATCCTGGCCAACATAGTGAAACCCAGTCTCTACCAAAAATACAAAAATTAGCTGGGCGTGGTGGCGAGCACCTATAATCCCAGCTACTTGGGAGGCTGACACAGGAGAATCGCTTGAACCCGGGAGGCAAAGGTTGCAATGAGCCAAGATTGTGCCATTGCACTTCAGCCTGGGCAAAAAGAGTGAAACTCCGTCCCTAAATAAATAAATAAATAAATAAAATGGAGGCAATATAAGAGTGTCTGAACTTGTTACAAAACGTGAATTCACCTCATTACATTTTTTATAGTCAGTACACTGCATGAATTATGTCTTATTTTATAGTCAGTAAACTATGATTGATTACTTATTTATCATTTTAAGATTAGTAAACTAGATTATTTTATTCTCAAATAGAACATATACATTCCATGTCTTTTCTGTAAGTTGATTGTATGACCACCCTTTTTCATTGAAAACTTCATTCATTCAACGAACACTTGTTGAAAGTTCTTGTCTCCTAAGTGCCAGTACCGTACTGTGTTAAGTGCTATTCAGACCACGTGTTCTTAAGTCCAATTATAACAGGAGAAATCTCCAGGTAAGATCCCCACCAAACCTTTCGGTTCATTCTAAAGGCAGTAGGCATCAACAGACAGCAGAGCACCTCTCAAGCTTGATCCATACACCTGAAGTTAGTTGCAAATTTAGAACTTTCAGGGGTATCTATAAAGTAGTAGACCTCACTTTTCTTCTCTACCACCATAACCACCACCACCACCACCACCACCCCATCTCCATCAACACCCTCATCTTCACTACCACCACCACCATCTTTCTTCATCACAACCCCCATGTCCATCGCCATCACCACCACTACCATCACTGCCACCACTACCACCACCTTCATCACCATCTTTCTTCATCACCGCCACCACCATCATTGCCACCACCATCACTACCTCCATCACCACCATCACCACCTCCATCACCACCATCACCACTACCATTTCAATGATCATTATCACTATCAGCACCACCACCATTCCCACCCTCACCATTACCCTCACCATCACCATCACCACCATCATCATCACCATTACCATCACCACTACAGTACCAGCCATCACTGTCACCTCCACTGCCACCATTATTACCACCATCATCACCGCAACGGTCACCACCATCAACCTCACTACCACCATCGCTAGCCTTACCAGCACCACCACTCATGCCCTCTAGCTGCCTTATGACAGCTAATAGTCTAGTTAGAGCAATGAAAGAAAACATGCTCATATAATAAAGGGCTCTGATTTTTATAAGCATACGGTGCACTGGAAGAGCAACTACACTAGAGGTATCTTGGGAGTTTTCCTATTTGACAGGCATAAGAGAGATCAGCAGTCAATAGTGATTAGCTGGCCAGTATTATGGGAATGGATTTATATAACTTGCTAAGAGATTAATGCAGTGTTTTCTTTCCAGCCAGATGTCTACCCTGGAAAGTGCTGGGCTTTTCCAGGTTCCCAGGGTCATGCTTTAATCAAGCTTGCTAGGAAGATCATACCAACTGCTGTTACCATGGAGCACATCTCAGAGAAGGTGTCTCCCTCAGGAAACATCTCCAGCGCACCCAAGGAATTTTCTGTCTATGTAAGAAGCTATCTAAATTTGTCATTCAGATTGGCCTGTGATAGAAGGTGGTTGGCTAGGAATTAGAGGCTATCCTCTGAACAAGGACAGATAACTAGTTGTGTTACTAATTTCCTGGACTTCTGCGTTCTCATCTACAAAGAGAGAGAGTTGGACCAAATGATTTATATTATTCAATTCTATTTTTTACTTTTATCAAAGTTATACATGTATAAGTAAAAATCAAATATTTCCATAAAGTTTATAAAGAAACAGTAATTCTTTGTCCCACTTCTTTATATCTCCAATTCTCATTATTCCAAAGTTTCTACTTGCAACAATTTTAGATGTTTATGTGAGTACTTGCCTCCATGTCTGCTTTTACCATTATTTCTTGATTTTTCCGTTTGGGTTATGGCATCCTCTCGTGGAAAATGAAAATTAGCTCTTTTCCATAACACTTCCATCCTCCCACCATGTTTATGTCTTAATTTAAAAACAAAACAGATTTCTGGAGATATAATTCCCATGACAATTAATTCACCCATTTAAAGTACACCCTTCAGTGGCTTTTAGTATATTCACAGAGTTGTGTATAATGTAATCAATTTTAGAACATTTTTCTTACCCTAAGAAGAAACTGATACCCCTTAGCCATCGCCTCCTATTCCCCTGTTGTACTCTGCCAGCCCCTGGCAATTATTAATCTACTTTGTCTCGATAAATTTATCTATTCTATACATTTCATATACATTGAATCATGAATAATTTGTGATCTTTTGTGAATGGCTTCTTTAACTTAGCATATTGTTTTCAAGGTTCATTCATGATGTAGTATGTATCAATATTTCATTTATTTTTTATTACTGAATAACATTTCATTGTATGGATATATGACATTTTATTTATTCATCGGTTGATGGACATTTCAGTTATTTTCATTTTTTTGGCCATTATGAATAATGTTTCAATAAACATTCATGTACAGGTTTTTGTGTGGATGTGAGTTTTTGTTTCTCTTGGGTTTATACCTAAGATTGGAATTGCTAGATCACATGGCAAATGTAGGTTTAACATTCTCAAATGTTAGAAGACTGTATTGTCTTTTATTCAAGCAATATTTCAGCAATACAGTGACTATGTGAACAAAACAACTCTCAGTTGAGCTATTTAGTGTACTTAAATACTACTTTCTTCCATAAGTTTTTAATTTTTCTGAGGGTAATAATTGTTTCACATTTATTTATTATTTTATTTTATTTTCTTGAGACAAGGTCTCAGCTGTCACCCAGGTTGGAGTACAGTGGCACAATCACAGCTCACTGTAACTTTAAACTATTGAGATTGTTTCAATTTTAAGTTTTTTAGTAGAGATGGCGGTCTTACTATGTTGCCCAGGCTGGTCTCAAACTTCAGGGCTCAGAGGATGCTCCTGCCTTGGCCTTCCAAAGTGCTGGGATTACAGATATGAGCCATGGGTGCCCAGCCTATTTGTCTCTAATTTGCTTAGTTTTCTGTATTCTTATTACTAAAACTTTCCCAAATTCTTCTTCAGAAGTACAAATATTCTCCCGTTATGTTAATTCACATCAGATAATTTATAAATTTCTTCCTTTCTTCATTCCTTCCTTTTCTTTTCATTTTTCTTTTTTTTTTCCCCCAAGATATCCCTCTGGCGCCCTCTGCCTTCTGCTCCAGCCTTGCTAGGTAAGCATGACACACAACTGTTGTCATGGGATTTCATTTCTGCATCCTTGAGGAGTCAACTTATTGTCTAATTTATTATTTTTAAAAGTGTTTCTTATTTCCCTTTTCTGTTTTTTGTTCCACCTTCTGGAAGATCATATTAATTCATATTTAACCCCTATATGGAAATTTTCATTCCTGCTGTCGTGATTATACTTTCTAAGACTTCCTGTTTCTATATATATTCCCTTTTTTAGAGCCTACATTGTTTTCTTTTATGAAGGCAGTACCTTCTTTTACGTTTCTGAAGATACTAACTGTAGGCTTGTCTAATTTTCTTCTGCTGTCTTCCGGGTCTGGATTTCCTAGCCCCACTTTTCCCCCTTGTTTGTAGAGTCTCTCTGTTTCTCCTGCACCAGACTTTTCTCCCATGTCTGTGATGCTTGTCACACGAATTGGTAGGCGGTGCAAAGCCGGCAGGAAGCTTTGCGTGCACTGCGAGGCTCATACGTCCTGAGTTTGCAGCGGGAATGATCTGGTCGGGCCATTTCTTCTGGAATCACAAATGTGCTATCAGGACAGCTGACCCTGAGAGGACTCCTGCAGGGCACAGGAGGTGCCAGCCTGGCCCACCACACCAGGACCTGCTGGGGAGAGGAGGGCCGAGGGGCCACCAGTTTGTGCAGAGAGGATGCTCTTACTTGAGGGCGGTTCCGGGGCGGCGCTGGCAGCGGTCTTAGAGATGGGAGGAAGAAGAGAGCCCTCTGCTGGGCCAGGCGGGCTTAGGGGGCGTGGAGGGGTTTTAAGTGCTTTTTGAAATGACTGTCTGCTAAGCGGCAGATTTGGGCTCCTTCACTGTCCCCCGCCCCACGTGGACTGCCTCCTGTGCTGCTGGTTCTACCTACAGCCAGGGTAGTTTGTGTTCTTTCTCTCCAGGACCATTTGGCCATATTCACTTTTGTTGTTTGTTTTGGTTTGGTTTTACAGTCTACTCCCACTTTTACCTTGTAGGTTTATGCCTTACTTCAATTATTTGATCTTCCCATCTGGAGGAGGGCCCAGGGTTAAACAGCCTGCCTTTCACACCACCCAAATGCCTCTACATTCCATATCGGAGTTTCAAAACAGAGGGCTGCCGTCCTTTCATAGAAGCCTGCACTACCTGAAAGTGGTGTCTCCGAAAGGCTGAGTTAGGTTGAGTTTGAGCAAATAAGTTCCATCTCAGAAAGGTGAACACATTCATTATTTAGACGAATTATGGGTGAATCCCACAGGCAGGAATCCTTTAGTAATAAAAACTGCTTCTCATCATTTTCTTCTACATTAAAGAACTTATGAACCAAGTAAAATTAAAACAAGGTGATAAAAGAGCTGGGCACAGTAGCTGCTCCTGTGATCCCACCTACTTAGAAGGCTAAAGCAGGAGAATTGCTTGAGCCCAGGAATTCCAGGCCAGCCTGGGCAGCATGGCCAGACCCCATTTTTTTTTCTTTTCTTTTAGCTTTTATTTTAGGTTCCGGGTATATGTGCAGATTTGTTATATAGGTGCTAAGTAGTAATAACCAACAGGTATTTCTCCGATCCTCTCCCACCTCCCACCCTCCACCCTCAAGCGGACCTCAGTGTCTGTTATTCCCCTTTATGTCTGTGTGTTCTCATTATTTAGCTCCCACTTGTAAGTAAGAACATGTGGTATTTGTTTTTCTCTTCCTGTGTTAGTTTGCTAAGGATAATGGCCTCCAGCTCCATCCTTGTCCCTGCAAAGGACATGATCTTGTTTTTTTATGACTGCATAGTAATCCATCAGATCCTGTTTCTTAACAAAACCCAACAAGGTGATAAAGGAGGCAGAAATAAAACTAGCATTCCTCTCTTAGGCTAACGATAACATACGAGGCTTGAGTCATAAATACATATGGAATTGTCAGTACGTTATATAATCATGATGTATCCAGTTCTTTTAATAAAAATGTTAGAGTTTGATATTAATATTTTTATTAGAAAATGATTTAATGAATGGACTCTTTATTTTGCTGTGTTACTGTAACTTAAGGAACCTAACAAGAAACTTTAGATTCACAAAATAAATTAGTTTGCACCAGTGCATTCTCCTCTCACAGATCTTCAGTTTGAAGGGTAGAGAAGAACAAAAAGCACAAGAGAAATTGCATACAAAGAGAAAGATTATTGTTTTTGTTAGTCAACAGAAGCTTACTTTCATAGGAAATACTTTACGTGATCAAAATCTGGCAATTGGCTTATGTTTATCTCATTTTGGAAAACATCAGTTCAACATGGGGACCCATTTTTATTTTACTCAAAGTATGCTTATTGCAAATATAGTTATCAGGGCAGAGTTAATGCTGGAATTTGCTCTATCTCTATGTATGTATATGTCTTTCATCTACCATCTGTTTATCAATCATCAATCATCTATCTTTCATCTATCTTCTATCCATCTGTCTATCTATCCATCTATCTATTTATCTATCCATCCATCCATCCTCTATCCTTCTAATCAGTCCCATGATTAGCCTTTGGCCTCATTAGCCCCTTAGTTAAATGCCCTCTGGGTGTATAGGTTAGTACTGGCATGATCACAGCATTGTGCCCCTGGTGGACACACAGAGATATCTGGTAAATTGTTGGTATTTTTTGAAAACACGGTTGCATCCATTCATTACAACCTCTATATCTGTTGCTTTCTTTATAGGGCATCACAAAAAAATGTGATGGAGAAGAAATTTTCCTAGGTCAGTTTATGTATAACAAAACAGGAACCACCGTTCAAACATTTGAACTCCAGGTAATGTGTGCCCTGGGAAATGATAAGAGTGGCTCTATCACTGGGAGAGATTTGTTGGGATTGCTTCATGCAAAGTGATGTATGAGAATCATTACAACAAAAGCATGAGTTACACGAGGCTTATCTGAACTTCAATTCTTAGCTCCAAGTGCTTACAAGGATTTTAATGTGGAAGACAGACAAATGCAAAAGCAGTTTCTGAGTCAAATTATTCCTTATCAGCTATCCTTTTAAAAAATATATGTATTCTGTTTCTCGGTTCTTTCTCAACTATCCCATTCCTTGGATACTATAGTTACTACCTCATCTTGCTTGAGTAAAGGGGAGGAGGATGTTGGTACAATATGAAGTGGACAGAGGCAGAGAGGAGCTTAGAGGAAGGGACAATAAAGATTTAATATCAGATAATATAAGTAAAACTTCTCTTCCTAGCCCAATGGGGAAAATATCAACTGGTAACTTATAAATCCCCTGAAACTCACAAAGATGTATGAAATATATTCTCATTTTTTTGTTAGCCACAGGAAGTAGCTGAAGAGATGTAGAAGACATTTTATATCACGTAAAAACAAGTGTTTTATGACATTTTTTGGCTGGTGAGAAAATAAAGACAAAACAATACATATATATTAGAAATGAGCATATTTGTAGAGTTTCATATTTGACTGTATATTCATATGCATTGGGGCTCATATTATCTGTTCTTAGAGTTGGCTTCATAGATCTGGTTTTCAGACAATAAGCCCTCTCTTCCCTGCTCCTTGGCATAGTTAGCTAGGAGTGTGGAGGGGAGAGACAGTGAAACAGTGAGATCACTTGGCCACCGTATTACACTCCTCCCCCCCTACTCATCTTTTCATAAGTTCTTTATTCCAGTAGATTGTTTTCTATTCATTAGACTGATATCTGAAAACAGTTATGTTAGAAAAGAAAAAAGTATATAGGCCAGGCACGGTGGCTCATGGCTGTAATTCCATCACTTTTGGAGGCCTAGGCAGGCAAATCGCTTGAGCCCTGGCATTCAAGACCAGCCCGGGCAACGTGGCAAAACCTTGTCTCTACAAAAAAATTAATAAATTAGCTAGTTGTGGTGGCATGTGCCTATAGTCCAGCTACTCGGGAAGCTGAGCTAGGAGGATGGCTTAAGCCCAGGAGGTAGAGGTGGCAGTGAGCTGTGATCACACCACTACATTCCAGCCTGTGTGATAGAGCCAGATCCTGTCTCAAAAAAAAAAAAAAAGTACATAATTTTTAAATTACATTAGTATTCATTGGGGTTCTTTGAGATGAATTTGTTTATAAGGCACTGATTTTCTTTTCTTTATTTTCAGCATGCAGTTTCTGAATATTTATTATGTGTGAAACTTAATATCTTTAGCAACTGGGGACACCCGAACTATACTTGTTTATATCGATTCAGGGTCCACGGCACACCAGGCACCCACATCTAGAAGAGTTGGTGCAGAAGGCCATGCCACACGTCTGGAATGTTCAAGAATGTTTATTCTCTTAGATGATACCACACCCATAGGAATTGAGAATTGGGAGTGGGAAGAAAACCTCAAAGTGGTTCATACTTGCCTGTAAAAGTAAATGAATTTTACTAATAAAAAATATGGAAGTAAATTAAATATCCTTGCCATAGTTTAGTTTTTAAGGATGATTCATGTTGTTAGAGCATTGAAAACTCATTTTGTATTTAGAAGAAGATAGTCTCATCATCAGTCTTTCTCTTAATAGCATCTTTGCCTTCATTGACTCATTCATTTACACCAGGCAGGGATGTCTACTATCCCCAGGATCATTTAGTGCTGATCTGGAGGCACTGGTCGGTGCAATTAGATAGGAAACCAGTAATTTTAAAATTAGAGGTAAAAATTAGTGAGGAGTTCTGACCATCACCATTTGCAGATAATTTGATGAATTCCTTGAAATGCAATGAAATATATTTCAAAAGGATTACAAACAAGGAAAAACTGTTGTAAGTTAGTGGATACAAAATTACCAAATATAAATCAGTATCATTCATAAATACAAACAACAACCAGTTTCAGGGTATAACTTACAAAATCCACAATAAAGAGAGTAAACACCAAATAAAAGAAGAAAGTAAAATAGCTATGTGAAGAAATCCCAAACAGCAGTGAATGACTAAAAGAAGACTTAAGGCCAGGCGCAGTAGCTCACAACTGTAATCTTAGCACTTTGAAAGGCCATGGGAGGATGATCACTTGAGCCCAGGAGTTTGAGACCAGTCTAGGCAACACAGCAAGACCCCATCCCTACAAAAAATGTAAAAATTAACTGGACATCTTGGCACATGCCTGTAGTTGCAGCTACTCAGGAGTTGTAGCTACTCAGGGAGGTAGGAGGATCGCTTGAACCTAGGAGGTTGAAGCTTCAAGTGAACTGTGTTCAAGCAACTACACGTCAGCCTGGGCGACCCTTTCTGGAAAAAAAAAAAGGGAAAGAAAAAAAGAAGACTTCAATAAATGTAAAGGTAGATACCATATCCTTGGATGGGAAAACTCAACCATCAAGATGTCAATTCTAAGTTAATTTATAAATGTAACTTGATCTAAAAAACCAGAAATATGGCATTTATGGGAGAGTTATGAGATATTAAAGAATTATTGTTAAAAAAAAAAATTTGGGCTGGGCACGGTGGCTCACACCTATAATCCCAGAACTTTGGGAGTCCAAGGTGAAAAGACTGCTTGACTCGAGGAGTTCAAGATGAGCCTGGGCAACATAGTGAGACCCAGTCTCTATTAAAAATAAAAAAAATAGCTGGGCATGGCAGTGCACCCCTGCAGTCCCAGCTACTTGGGAGGCTGAGGTGGGAGGATCACTTGAGCCCAAGAATTTGAGGCTGCTGTGAGTCATGATCACTGCACTCCTGCCTGGGAGGCAGAGCAACACCCTCACTGAAAAAAAAAAAATTGTAGGTGTCTATCTGATAATGGTACTACAATGTTGCTTTAAAAATAAATCTTAACTTTTGATTTACATATTTAAATATTTAAAGTTGAAATGATACATGTGGAATCTTTTCCAAAATAACGTAAGAGGAGAAAATGTATTTAAAAATTCATGAAAAAGATTGGCCATGAAACGATCATTGAAGTTAGATGTTGCCAGTCCATTGAGCTTCCTTACACTGTTCTGTCTAGATTTATAAATGTTTGATATTTTCAATATCAAACATATATATTTTTAAAAACCCAAAAGAGAGTATATTTTAAATGAAATTGATTCTAAAGTTCATATGGAAAATAAAAACTTAGCAGAAGGACAGCCAGAAACAGCTCTGGAAAAAAAAAGAAAAAAACAACAACAACAAAAAGAGATAGCTCTATGACATAGGTATAACACGATAGTTAAAACTGTTGATACTGGCAAACTGATAGATGAATGGAACAGACAAGTCCAAAAATAGATTTACATGTGTGTGGAAGTTGGGTGTATGATAAAGGTAGAATCTCAAAAGGGCATGGAGGAAAAAACCAAATGGCTTGGGACAATTATGTAGACAATAAGAAAATAAAGTTCCATCCATATTTCTCACTTTACAACACGACAAACTCCCAATATGGTAAAATCTACACAAGTAGGTAATAAAACCATAAAAATATTTACAAACTTGGGATAATTGCTGTATGGCATTGAATAGAGGAAGGTCTTTCTAAATATGACTCAAAATTTAGAAGCCAAAAAAGAAAAAAAATTCTATTATAGAAAAATCAAGAACCTCCGCATGGCCAATAAAACTTAAAATGGAAAAAATATTCACAACTGACATTATAAGGACAAATCTTTCTAATATATACATAGTCTCAAAAAATCAATAAAAATATCAATAGCCAATACAAAGATGGCCAATGAACAGATAATCTACAGAAGGATATGAAAGATATTCAAGCTTATTTACATAAGAAAAATTACAAAATTATATTGTATGATGTTTCACTGATGAAATTAGAAAGATCCAAAAGTTTGATAGTGTTTTATTCCAAGGCTTTGGGGAAACAGGATCTTTCACACATTGCTGGAAGAAATGCAAATAGGTACAACATTTATGGAGGGAACTTGGCCTATCTATAAAAATTAGAGATGAATATACCCTTTGACTGAAAAACTTACTGTGTGCAAAATGCCATATGTGAAAAGTTATTCATCAGCAATATCTCCCAGGAGGAAATGGAATGAGAGAGGTAGGAATGGGGTAGGAGGAGGCCCCTACATAGGTAGGAGCAAAGTGTTTTCCTGTATATTTATACTATTTTGTTTTTAAACCATGTGAATATTTTGCCAATTTAGACATTACAAGGTTTTTAAAATACACATGTTCTTTTGTATTTTAATATAATGGTCAAAGGAAAATAGATATTCAATTAGTAAAAGGTGATAAATGTCATGAAAAGAAAAAAATAAGAAAGGGACACACAAAACCGGGGACTTTAGCCAGGAGACTAGGGGAGCCCCCTGCCAGGGAAACGATGTGTGAGATAGTGGCCTCAGGGTACCCTCTGTATTAAAATCCCCTGATCATACAAGGAAATATCAGTGGGCTTTCTGAGACACTTGAGAGCTGAAAAGATGAAAGTAGAGGAAACAGACACTGGGGGGGCTGCGTATTCTCTTGAGGATGTGGATACAATGGGGTGGTATGAACATGGAAAAAGCCTGGGTGCCTTTATGAGGCATAGTAAGGCCAGCCCTCCGATTTTCATCATGGAAAACTAGCACAAAATTATGGTCCTCAGCTCCATGTAAATCACCCTTTTGAACACAGGGTTCACCTCTAGAGACCCTGGGCTAAGGAAAGCTCCAAACTCCTTCTGTTCATGTGGCCACCCAGCTGCAGCCCAGCTTCTGTCCCTTTGCTTTGGAAGCTTTAGCAAACAATTCTCTATATGTGTGTGTGTTTCCTAACGCCAACAGGTAGCCCCCCACCGAAACATACCGCTTCATTGAAAAGGTGGCTTTTTATGAAACCATGAGTGGCAGCAGTACTAGGAGTGGTCATTCTGTGACTATAACAGGGGCACAAGTGTGGCACTTTGGAGGAACTAGAAGTTCAAGACCTTTGCAAAAATGGCTTAAGACCAATGGGATGGCAGGAGACAAGTGGAGTGGCTAGAAAATGTAGGCAGTGCTGCTCAGGGAAGTAGATGAAAGATTTAAACTTTACCTGAGAAGCAATGTTTTTGTAGCCATTGAGGATCTAAGAAAAGATGGTGATATCATTGAAGTGCAGTTTAGACATGTCATTCTGGCTGGAATGTGGAGAATGGACCCTAGAGGCCCAGGGGTAGGCATGGGGAAGTCAGTGAGAGAGTTGTTGCAATAGCCCAGGTGGCGATTAGTGGGGTTAGCAGGATGGAAAGAGGTGAATGGAAATGAGAGGGGAAATGAAAGGGAAAACAGAATCAATGGAAGGGGTCCGTAGGTTGGTTAGGATGGGATCCATTCTGAGCCACAAATGGCCATTGCTCTCATGGGGTGAATAAAGCAATTGCTTCCACACTATCAAAGTGGAAATCTGTTTGCAAGAGTCTTTTCCTCAGGGCAGTTGAACTAAGCCTCCTTCCAGCAATTACCCGTGACATGCACCAATACTTGGCAAAGTCAGCTTTTTCACAGGTGGTAATGATGCTGGCATCTCTTTGTGTTCCCTTGGCTTTCCTTAGGTTGAGGAACAAAATGTGGAATTCTATTTCAACTGGTGGATATTAATTCCAGTGGGGTGGTGTAAATTTAAAGTGCAGGCTTGAAATCAGGAGGCGTGAGTTGACAATTTCAAAGCTAACGAGCACTGTGACCTTGGACAGTGTTCTAGAAAAGGAATTTTTGGTTATAAGAAAGAGAAAGACCTACAACTAGTGCAGTAGTTGGGAGGGGGTTCTTACAAAGTTCCCAAAAGATCATGAAATGCAAGTTTAGGAAATAAAATATAGCCAGATCTCACGACCAAGGGTCAGGAGCTGCAGCTGTTCTTTGTAGTTGCATACATGGCTAGTATGGCTGTTCCGATACCAGCCAGGCTCCTGGGAGTGGGGGAGCTGTTTAATGGCCACATACTCCTCCCTTCACACATCCCATATAGAAGTCCCTTGGCAATGAAACTCCTGGTAGTGGTAGGCTCCATGCTTCTAACTTCCTGTGAGTGGGATGATTCTGCAGCTGGGTCTCTCTGCCTGGTTCGTTTCAAAATTGGTCCCTGGAATTTCTAAGCAGCACATAATTAGATAAGCAAGAGTTGTGCACCGATGTGCCTGGTGGGAAAAGCAGAGAAACAAAGAGACTCACGGTACAAGGCTACGTTCTGAAATTAGGAAGGAAGGGGAAAATGTTTTAAAGTGCATTTCAAGGCTGGGTAATTTATAAAGAAAAGAAGTTTATTTGGTCATAATTCTGTGGGCTGTACAAGAAGCATGGCGCCAACATCTGCTTCTGATGAGGGCCTCAGGAAGTTTCTACTCATAGCAAAAGGCAAAGGGAAGCTGGAATGCAGGTCACATGGAGAGAGAAGTGAGAGGGAGAAAGCAAAAGAGGTGCCAGATTCTTTGCAACAACCAGCTCTCACGGGAACCAAATAGAGCTAGAACTCACTCATTATCATGAGGATGGTACCAAGCCATTCATGAGGTATCTGTCCCCATGATCCAGATACCTTTCATTAGGTCCTAACTATAACATTGGGAGTCACATTTCAACATAAGATTTGGAGGGGACAAACATCCAAACCATAGCATGACAAAAACTGGCACTTCCCCATGTGGCCCTGGACAGGTACTCTTCCTGTGGCATTGGCCCATCCCTCTGTGTCATCATGCAGTCACCTCTATCAACTAAAATCAAAAGAAACTTGTCTCTATAAATTCATTATCTCAATAGGTGGTCAGCAACTTACAGCTTAGTAAAAAATAAGCAGAGATGGAGCTCAGCCAATTCAGAGTCCTCTTGTAGAAACTGGGAATAGGGGTCAGGTGTGGAGGCTCATGCATGTAATCCCAGTGCTTTGAGAGGCCAAGGGAGGGGGATCACCCGAAGTCAGATGTTCGAGACCAGCCTGGCCAACACAGCGAAACCCCATCTCTACTAAAACACTAAAAATACAAAAATTAACCAGGTGTGGTGGTGCGCACCTGTAATTCCAGCTACTCAGGAGGCTGAGGCAGGAGAATTGCTTGAACTCAGGAGGTGGAGGTTGTAGTGAGCTGAGATTGTGCCATTGCACTCCAGCTTGGTCAACAAGAACGAAACTCCATTTCAGAAAAAAAAAAAGAAAAGAAACTGGGACTAGGAAACTGAGAAATTGTAGCAAGCAGGAAGTGGGAAGTATATCAGTTACCTATTGATAACAATTGAGGCACGTCTGTTTCTCTAGTCCATTGTATCTAGGCTGGCCTGTGGCTTGCTCTAAATGGTAGTTTGTCACAAGAGTAATGTTCTAGGAGCTCTGGTCCCTTAGCCTTAAAAGATCTTGCAGCTTCCACCCTGCCCTTGGACCACTGTCCAGAAACCACCTTGTCAAGAAGTCGGACTTGCCTGCTGGAGGATGAGAGACTATGTGGTAGAGAACGAGGTGCCCAGGCAACGTCCTGGCACCAACTCTCGGGCCTATCAGTGAGGCCACCTTGGACCTTCCAGCCCAGCAGACCTTCAGCCTAATGCAGCCTCATTAGGGAGTCCACATGAAAGCAGCGGAGCCATCACCCAGCCAACATCCTAAATCCTTGGCAAAGTCACATGTTTGGGGTAGTGTCTTACACATCCATAGGTAACTGATATTCTTCCCATTCCCTAATTATTACAATTCTCTGGGTTCCTATTCCCAGTTTTTGAAAGAGGACTCTGAATCAGCTGAGTTCCATTTCCATTTTTTTAATCCAAGCTGCAAATTGCTGCCAGCCTATTGAGAGAATGAATATGTAAATCGACAATGGCCAGGGCATATAGAAAAACAGAACTCTGACCCACAATCTGCAGCAACCTGCCCAGAAAGCCAAGCCATTCTCTACAGTAACCAGCCCGGGTGCCGCCTTGCTAACTAGGAGACAGACTCTGTGTAGGAGTCAGACAACTCTCTAACAACTGGTCCAGGAGGCCAAACTACTCCTCTAATAATTCACCCCAAGTGGCCAGGACTTGATTAATAACTGGCAGCTTCTCTAATTTTTGTCCCTGCTTGCAATTTAGGACTAACTAGAGAAAGGCAACTATGCTCCCCTAAACAATCACGTGGGCAGTCCCCCCTCTGATGACCCCCCTCAGCTTCCCCAGGCCGACGGCCTCCTTCAGGGCTCACTCGAGCCTTCCTTTTTCCACTATGAAGCATTCCTCTCCTCTGCCTGCCTTTGAGTCTCTGTCAAAATGCAAGTGATGATGGCTGACTCTGAATAAATAGGCTTTGCCTGTTCCATTTGGTTGGTCTTCATTTCTTTTTCTTTTTCTTTTTTTTTTTTTTTTGAGACAGAGTCTCACTCTGTTGCCAGGCGCCAAGCTGCACTGGCACAATCTCAGCTCACTGCAACCTCCACCTCCTGGGTTCAAGCAATTCTCCTGCCTCAGCCTCCCGAGTAGCTGGGACTGCAGGCACATGCCACCACATCCAGCTAATTTTTTGTATTTTTTTTGTAGAGACGGGGTTTCACCATGTTGGCCAGGATGGTCTTGATCTCTTGACCTTGTGATCTGCCCGCCTCGGCCTCCCAAAGTGCTGGGATTACAGACTTGAGCCACTGCGCCCCGGCCCTGATCTTCATTTCTTTCCACATTATCAATTGTTTTCCTGAAGGTCAAGTGTAAATAAAGCTGGTCCAGTCAGCAGGAGCATGTGGGTCACTGGACCCTCAGCAATCCAGTGATGCAGATTCTCCTCAAGAGTGTGAGCTAGGGCATGCCACAGCCAACTTCCACTTCCAGTTATCTCTGTCCCCGTCTTTAAAGTGGAAATAATAGAGTGTGGTGGTTCACACCTGTAATCCCAGCACTTTGGGAGGCCAAGGCAGGCAGATCACCTGAGGTCAGGAGTTTGAGACCAGCATGGCCAACATGGTGAAACCCCGTCTCTACTAAAAATACAAAAAATTGGCTGGGTGTGGTAGCAGGTGCCTGTAATCACAGCTACTTGGGAGGCTGAGGCAGGAGAATTGCTTGAACCCAGGACTCAGAGGCTGCAGCAAGCCAAGATTACACCACTGCACTCCAGCCTTGGCAACAAGAGCAAGACTCCATCTCAAATAAAATAAAATGGGAATAATAGTGCTTATTTTATGGGTGTTTATGTTATTTAAGTGATGATATCTGTGTACAGTGCCATAAAATGACAGCTAGCTATCTCACTCTACTGATCAATAATATTTAAATAGTGCTTTTAAAATGAAACATAGAAGGCATCCAACAAATGTTGATCCCCCTCATCTTGAGTGGGGGCTAGTCCCCTGCTTTAATCCCCATCACTCACCACCGTGCTTGACACTTCTTATGTGCTTCACAATTGTTCATTTTAAAAAGTATCTATGGGATTTATTCAAGTATTTTTTTGACACCTAAAAGATGAGCAGAGTCTTTGAAGAGCTGTTTAAGCAAAAACACATCTTTTAAAACAAGTACAAATCTCAAAAGACATTCACTCATGCCACTCCAGGGTATGCTTTCCTTCATTTTACAGTTTTCTCATGTTAAAAAAAGAAGACAAATACTGCCTTTCAAATTTGATGCGGAACATCTGAGCTATGTCACATTCTTTCCCTTGGGTAATTTTTCCAACCTTAACTGCTAACAACAGGGCTGCAAATTGTTGCCTTTTTCCCTAGGGACTAGAGAAGATGAGGAAGTACCTGAAAGACACTGGCCAAGTGCTTACCTAGATAGAGTTGACCACCTGCAGCTGTAGAGAGGTTATTTTCCTTACCTCCAACTATACATCCTGACTGACATTTTATTTGCATCACTGTTTAATTCCGTTTCTAAGACAAGATTAAGGCATTTACCACCCCAGTAAACAAACTTAATGAACAGCGTCAACACCGTCTCCCAGATCATTGCGTGGCTGAATAACTAACCCCTGAGGTTTGGCAGTTCTTAAATCAGAAGGCTATTTACTATAGCTAGACGAGAATGTAAATATACATTGCATTAGAAAATTCAGTGGTACATGGGCCTTCTAGAAATCTCTAGAGATCACATTCCTTCCCCCAAAATCATTTGGAAAGTAGAGAAGTAGTGTCAATATATTTAATTTTCAATTCTGGAGTTATTGAATTAATTTGCTAAACCTATTTAAGAAAATTACAAGAACACATAAAATATTTCTTTCTTCTTCCAAGAAAAGATAATTGCAACTTTATTTTCTATTTCTTGAGTCAAATTCCTATATTATTTGGGTGTTTTTCAATGCAGAATGTGTAGTATTACATCTTCTTGGGAAGTTTAAAAAAATGTTTTATCAGCTTTTTTGACAAAATTAAGCAATTTACAGCAAAGATCAAGCTGTTACAAAACACTGTTTATAAAGTTTATTTAGATACATTCTTTAATTATATTCATTTATCTACTAGCAGCCACCTTATTTAATGTGATGCTCAATTCTTCAAAACACATTTATGAGGAAATTAAAGAACATGCTTTTTTTCCTGCAGATAATATGGGGCAAATAAAAAATGTTGGCAAAACTTTATTTATTTATTTATTTAGTTTTTGAGACAGTCTCGCTCTGTTGCCCAGGCTGGAGCACAGTGGCTGATCTCAGCTCACTGAAATCTCTGCCTCCCGGGTTCAAGTGATTCTCCTGCCTCAGACTCCTGAGTAGCTGGGATTACAGGCGTCTGCCACCATGCCCAGCTAATTTTTGTATTTTTTAGTAGAGACAGGGTTTCACCATGTTGGCCAGGCTGGTCTCAAACTCCTTACCTCAGGTGATCCACCCACCTCTGCCTTCCAGAATGCTGGGATTATAGGAGTGAGCCACCGTGCCTGGCCTATTGGCATAACTTTGAAAGTGATATATGAAGTTTGGCTTGGCAAACACATGTGACAATGAGGATTAGAATTTAGCTTCATGTTATAGTCTTAAAATTGGCAAAAACTGCAGTTTTTATATTTTTGCACCTTAAAAATAATCTGGGCCTGGCACGGTGGCTCATGCCTGTAATCCCAAAAGTTTGGGAGGCTGAGGTGGGTGGACCACCTGAGGTCAGGAGTTCAAGACCAGCCTGGCCAACCTGGTGAAACCCCATCTCTACTAATAATACAAAAATTAGCTCAGCGTGGTGGCACACACTTGTAATCCCAGCTACTTGGGAGGCTGAGGCAGGAGAATCGCTTGAACTGAGGCAGAGGTTGCAGTAAGCCGAGATCAAGCCATTGCACTCCAGCCTGGGGGACAGAGTGACACTCCATCTCAATAATAATAATAATCTCCTTTATCATTATCTTGATTCTATATGTCAAGTTAAAGACAAGGTTCTAGGCTCCTATTTGCAAAGGGCATTAAAAATAACAATTATTAACATAAATGATCTTTAGGCTTTGAAAAACCAAATTAGATACAATGTTTGCTTCATTTCCCCCTTTAAAATTTATTTCCTCAAAAAAAAATCCTAATGACATTACTTATGCTAATAAGAATTTTATCGGAGGTAGTAAAGTTCGTCTTAAGACAAACTGCAGAATTATCACTTAACGTCAGTGTTCTTTAAGCATCTTGCCTTAAGCAACTAGCCAGTAATATGTTCAATTTTTTAAAAAGTCATTTAGAACGATTTTCAGAACCTTAATCAGCCAAGGTGCTTCAAGGTCGAAGTACCGGTACCGTCATCTGAGACTGGATAGTTTAAAGCTGCTCTACCTTAGAGAGGTATATTGAAGAGATAATATTATTTAACCTTTATAAACGATTAATTTTATTTGGATATTTTAGAATAGAACTTGAAATAAGTGTCACAAAATTCTTTCAAAACATGAATTCTCAAAACACGTCCCCACATCAGGAGCTTGAAGCCTCCGCCTCACTAAAAGTAGATCCCACCATCACCCCAGAGCAAGGAGGCAAACCCAGAGACTGGGACCCCACCTCCCCGGTGATCCTTGACCCGTCACCCCACCTCCTCTGGGGTGTGACTCGTGGCCCCACCTTCCCCGGGGCGTGGCCCGGAGGCTACCCTGGTAAGAGCCGCGTAGCCCTAGCCGGGCGGAACCACTGTGCGCGCCGCCGTGTTTCCGGGCGGGGACGCTCAGGATGAGACACTTGTCCGTTACTCATAGACGCTGCCGCGGCTGCGCCAGGCGCAGCAATGAAGTTTCGGGCCAAAATAGTGGACGGGGCTTGTCTGAACCACTTCACACGTGAGCAAGGAGGCAGGAGGGGAGCGAGGGAGGAACGGAAAACAGCAGTGAGCGCGCGGTGGAGACCGAGGGGGAGGATCATAGCGGGGATGGGCGCCGGAAAGGGCCGCTGGAGGATGGGGTCCGGGATGGGGGTGCTGATGGAAGCCGCAGGAGGGCGCAGGGCGGGCCGGAGGGGACTTGTAGGGATGAAGGCGGCTTTCAAGGGACGTTTCTGAAACTTGATTCCGATCACGTGGCTTTTTAAAAAAGCGGCCACTGCTACCCTAGACGGCTTTATCAGGCATTGACATTCCTTCAAGGCTCCATTCGTCCCTCCACCCTGACAGTGCCTAACCTTGCATTCAACTCTGTGTTGCAGTACCCAGTAGTCAATAAGTTTATGTTGAATGAATGAATGACTGGTAGGACACTGAAGATGTGTGCTGTACATCTCCCCGGGTTTGTTGGGAGAATTGCATGACAACAGAGGTATTAAAGTACTTTCCAGTGTGATACCAACGTAAGTCGTTATGTTTTTCACCGGGAAGTTGCACCATGGTGAACAAGAAATTGTGCAAAATAAGTTGGTGTCTAGGATACATGATGTGCGTTTTAGTAATTCCTTATTTTAACTCCTGCTTTAGGAATCAGTAACATGATAGCCAAGCTTGCCAAAACCTGCACCCTCCGCATCAGCCCTGACAAGCTTAACTTCATCCTTTGTGACAAGCTGGCTAATGGAGGGGTGAGCATGTGGTGTGAGCTGGAACAGGTGAGCAAAAGCTTCTGAGAGGCCTGCACACTCTACAGATTGTCACTGGAAAGACCACAGATGCCCTCTCTCATCCCCCATTTGTTTTCCTTTAGGAGAACTTCTTCAGCGAATTTCAAATGGAGGGTTTCTCTGCAGAAAACAATGAGATTTATTTAGAGCTAACATCGGAAAACTTATCACGAGCCTTGAAAACTGCCCAGAATGCCAGAGCCTTGAAAATCAAACTGACTAATAAGCACTTTCCCTGCCTCACAGTCTCCGTGGAGCTGGTGAGTAGGAGAGTCAGGGTTTCTGAAATTTCCCGCAGAAATCTTGGCCTTGAAGGAATAGACGTAGTTAGCCTAGCCTTTATAACAATAAATATTGTTGAAAACTATTTGGCTTATTTAAATTTAAAGATCTGGTCCATAACTGTGTTTTACATTAGAGTCAGTTCCTCCTCATTTTAAAATAGTGTTGTGATCATGTGCAATCAGCTAGAATGCTGCTTTTTCCAAGTCATAAAACTTCCAGCCTCTTTATTTCCTGTAGTAGTGTTGTCACCTTGTCTAGAAATCATGATTTCAATCCATTTTCACCTTTGACATGTTTTCTCTCCACTCTCACTCTGCCTCATCTGCTGTAATAACCTTTAATGGTCCCTCATTCTTCACTACACATATGTTTTATATGCTACTGCCAGATGAATTGAGTGCACAGGTGTCCCCTAAACACACAAATACACAAACTCATGCGTACACATACAACACAGAGTTGCTCTTCCTACTCACAGAATGAAGTTTGTATTTCTGTCTTGTTTTGTTTTGTTTTTGAGATGGAGTTTTGCTCTTTCCCCCAGGCTGGAGTGAAGTGGTGCGATCTCAGTTCACTGCAATCTCCACCCCCCAGGTTCAAGCAATTCTTCTGCCTCAGCTTCCTGTGTAGCTGGTATCATAGGTGCCCGCCACCATGCCCGGCTAATTTTTTGTATTTTTAGTAGAGACAGGGTTTCGCCATGTTGGCCAGGCTCATCTCGAACTCCTGACCTGAGATGATCCACCTGCCTCGGTCTCCCAAAGTGCTAGGATTACAGGCATGAGCCACAGCACCTGGCCTGAAGTTGATATTTCTTAACATGACCAAAGCCCTTCACATATGGCCCAACCCATCTTAGGGACCAAGTTATAAACTGTGATCCCCTGAGTGGTTTCCCTAGATGTGTCCCATTCTTTCTCAACTCCCAGGCTTTGGTGACGTTGTGCTTCCACTTGGAGTTTGTTTCCTTCTGACTCTCAGACCTTCTCGTCGTTAGTGCTCAGCACCAATGCTGCCCCTGCCCTAGCCTTCTGTTCTCTTACACCTCTCCTTATATATTGTATTCAGTTGGTGCAACGGTAATTGTGGTTTTTGCCATTCTATATACTTTATCCATCTACGGGTAAGTATTATATTTAGTTTCAAGCTTTCTGTGGAAGAGGATTCCTCAGCTTTTCTTCATAAGTCTCAACTCTTTGCAGTCAGGCAGTTCTTAGAGCTAATTTGGGTATTTCATGTCACAATATAAGTTTGGTATGTTTTTCTATTGCTTAAGGAAAAGCAAGATAGTAACATGTAATACTTTTCTATCTGAAAGTGCAAAATCTTTTGGTCTCATAGACGCCCCTAGAAATAGATAAATACAGTTTGCATTTTAACTGTTTAGAAACTGCAACACACTGAGTGTCCTATGCCCAAAGAATGGCCTTCTCTCGGTTGCCTCAACATAGCAGGTTTGCTTCTTTCCGCCTCACGGCTTTCCATATGCTGTTTCCCCAGCCTCCTTGTTCCTGTCTTCCCATGGCTGCTGCTTCTCCTGGTTTTGGTGGTATCTGAAATGTCACCTCCCCAGTCTAAGGAAACCCCCCACACTCACCCTGGTCACTGTGCTGGGCTTTCTCATGGCTCTAATGAGCGTTTTATACAATATCATTTGTTTGCTTTTTTATTGATCTTCTTGTTCCACCGGAACACTGGGGACCTTTTTGTCTTATTCACCACACTTCCCAGTTCCTGAAAGTACCCTGAGTCTGTTTCATAAATATTGGCACCATCAATATTGGTCGAATGGCTTTTGAGTGAATAAAGTGACAACATTCCACTTAGATTTGTCGTTTCACCTTTTTTATCCTCGGGTCTTTGGGTTTGTTTTGTTGTTGTTTAATATTAACATAAAAATATTTTTAAATTAATTCTTTTCTTGGCAGTTTTCTATGTCAAACAGTAGCCGCATTGCGACACATGACATCCCCATAAAGGTTATTCCTAGGAAATTGTGGAAGGACTTAAAAGAACCGGTGGTCCCAGATCCTGATGTAAGTGATGCCTGCAGTCCTGTTGTACACCCCACATTAAATGGCATGACTTGAATTCTCTAATTTTAGTTGTAGTCTTGCAGTATATTTTTATTTTTAAAGGATACTTAAGGAAAACATTAGAATATTTGCCTTTTGTTATTTACATAAAGCATCTTAAGACATGTTGCATATGACAGAAATGCCCTGCTGTCCTATATGTAGAAAATGTCTCGCTCAGTAACATCACTTAAACAAAACAAAACTGAAATGATACTTTGGAGGACAATTAGTATTTGTTAGTATTCTTGGTCTTCGACACCAGTTTGGGTTTTGCAGCACTTGATCTTTTCCTCAGCCTGTCAGAAGCAGCATCTGGATGTGCACAAAAGCCAAGAAGAGAGGAATTTCATGGCTTAGGTTTTGGGTTAGCAATCATGCTGATGGTTAACCCTAGAGCCCCTGAAAGTAAAGATGATGCCAAAGGGCCCATTGCCTCTTGCTCACAATTTATTTAAGAAGAAATTACAAAAATATGCTGGGTAAAATAATTACTTGACTTTTACTCGAAGGCATGTATGCTGATTTTGAAAAAGCCCGTGTTTTATAGAGCATGCTTGGTATTTTATAAAAGCCCATATTTTATAGATCATACTCGGGTGTGATGTGGTGACTACCTGCCATATTTTTGCACAGAGCATGGAAAAGGCCCCTGAATCCTGGGTGTAAATGTCCCTTAGAGGAAGGCCTCCTGCTGGGTGCCTGAGTTTTATTCCCCCTGGACCAATACAGGAGCATCTCAGCCAAAGTACCCTATTCCTTCTTGAACCAGAACACCCACAGGGACATGGTTGCTGAGGTAACTAGAGTCAGGCATTCCATTCTTTAATTTTGCTTGAGCATCCATGAGTTAGTGAAATAGAATTGGTTTTCTTCTATATTTTTAAAAGACCTTTATTTCAGAAAATTTTAAAATAGTATTCCATAGTTTTTGAGCATACATGTGTTCCAGAGTTAGTTATGGAGCACTTGTCGTTACTAGAGTATATTAATATTTTTAATGCTTGTGATTTTTCTCATTGGTTTTGTAGGTTAGTATTTATTTACCAGTCTTGAAGACTATGAAGAGTGTTGTGGAAAAAATGAAAAACATCAGCAGTCACCTTGTAAGTTACAACTTCTTTAGAAAAGAAATCTGAAGTATTGGGTGGGGTGGCATGGGCTGCACACTCTGGGAGGCAGCTTCCCTGTGGACTGAGGCATGGGTGCTCTAGCTCACCCTGCAGTGGTCCACGCAGGCAGGCACCTCCTAACCAAGTTCCCACTCGTGAGGTCCTGGCCTGGTGTTGAGAACCTGCAGATAGATTGCTAGTTGGATTTAGAAACCTATTTTAATACTTTTGAACTCTCATTCTCTGAGGAAGGCTTTTATATTTGCCTTTAATCCCTTGTGTTTATATTTATAGTATATTAAGAATCTGTTCAGCCGTTCTGCCTCTTTTTCCTCTTATATTTCGGATTGAACATTGTATTTTTTACCTGCTAGTGTGCCTGTATTTTACTGTGAGTCACCGATGATTGACAGTGAGTTTGGAGTGTCCTATCTGCATGTCAAGTGTCTTTCAGTGAACCAGGGACAAAGATTTGCCACACCATAGCACCTGTTATTCCAAGCAGCTCTCACGACGCCAAGTTGGGGGGCACTTTTATGTTTCTGTTTATTTTCTGTTTATTCTGTGAAAGTCTCCTACGGCCACAAGGCTCAAAATGTTACATTGTGTGGATTATCCTCATTCACATCTAGGGTTATTCTGAATTCTTCCTTCGCTTACTGCCGCGCCCCCTGCTCCCTCCCACCCCAAAAAACACACTTGGTTATGTCCCTGAATCTTTTAAAAACCACCGTCCACCTGATGAAGCATAAACTTTTGATCTTCATAGTGTGCCAGGCCACCTCTGTAGCCACATCTCTGTTCTATTGCCACACCCTCCCTGCAGAACCAGGCTGGGTTCTGGTATCCCCCCACAATGCCTCTTCTTTTTGGTTCAGTTTCTTTGCCATTTGGCACATGGCTTTTTCTCTCCATCTCCCTGAAGGCACTTAGCCATTCTCATGCTTCATCACAGACCTTTCCCCATCTCCCCTCTGGAAGCGCCTCCTCCATGGAGCTGAGCTGTCCAGTGTACATGAGAAATCACCTGCTAATATCTCAGAATGTCTCCTGAACCACCAGCTTCTTGATAAGGGAAACCCTGTCTTAATCATCTTTGTGTCCCAGCTGCCCAGTGTGGGACTGCCACTCAGTAGGCAGCAATAAGTGTTACATGGATCTGGAACAAAATTAGGTTCAAGAGGTCTTTCAAGTCACAAAAGTTGTTTGAAGCCTAGAAAATGTGCATTGGGCTGTTTTTTTCTAGAGTTCTGCTCACTAAGAGCAATGCTGTCATTGGGCCTGTCTAACTCAAAGCTTTTCCTTTATAACTTTATATATAGAGCTCATTTTAATTTAAAATCTGTTTTCCATGAAGCAGTGTGCACTGTGCAGACATTAGTATCGCCTGTGATTGCACTGATGTTGATCCAGTTGTCAGCCTGGCTTCATCTAGGGATACCCTGGGGACTTCCAGAGAAATTCAGAGAGGCCCAGGAGAGAAAAGACAGGGCAGTTAATTGAAGGATGGCATTTGTTTGTTCCTTCTGTTCAATGGAAATGAGTCAGCAAAGTAGAGAGGTAGAAGGGTAGCTTAGAATCATCAGAGGTGTTTTGTTTTCTCTTTTTTGGAGTTTAAAAAATATATAGACATTTTGTGGAGTGGCTACTACAATCTGGAATTACTAAATGGAAAGCTACCAAGTTACTGTAGCAAAGTACATAATGAGGTCTTCCTGGGTATCCAGAATTCTATATCTGAATAGGCAATAGAATTAAGGAGAACGGGTAGACTAAACACACTAAAAATGGCCGCCTTCCCATGAGAGATGCCCAATCACGTCTTTCATTAAATGTGAGATGTGACTGATGGGGTGGGTTGTGTATGTGACTCATGCAGGGACAGAAAAAGAAGCAAGAACTGGAGAAAATCTACATCATGTTCTAAGACATTGCTTCTAAGCTCTACCATGTGTGTGAATCTTCTGGGATCTGGTTAAAGTGCAGGTTCTGATTTGGGAGGTCCGAGCTGGAGCCTGAGGCTCTGTTTCTGACCAGCTCCTGGGGGATGTCAGTGCTGCCTATCTTCAGACCATATCAAGTAGCAGTGCTTTGTAATGTGTGCCTATATTACTCCATTTTCACACTGCTATAAAAGATATTACCTGAGACCAGGTAATTTAAAAACGAAAGAGGTTTAATTGACTCATAATTCTGTATAGCTGAGGAGGCCTCAGGAAACTTACAGTCATGCCAGAAGGCAAAGGGGAAACAAGGCATGTCTTACATGGCAGCTGGAGAGAGAAGAGCACAGGAAAATCTGCAACTTTTAAAACTATCAGATCTCATGAGAACTCCGTCACTATCATGAGAACAGCGTGGGGGAAACTGCCCTCATGTTCATCACCTACCACCAGGTCCCTTCCTTGGCACTTGGGGATTACAATACGAGATGAGATTTGGGTGAAGGTACAGAGCCAAAACAAACCATATCAGTGCCATTCTATATTGTATTTCAAATGTTATCTGAGAAATAGAGCTTTGCAGGGTCACCTTAATGATGGAAACCCAGAGAGTCTAGGTTTAGGAGTCATGCTGTGGAAGAGGGGAATCATTGGAGCCACACACCTGGGTTTAACTCCAGGCTGTGCTATGCAGTGAGTGCCCTAGTGCTGGATACTACCCCAAATGGGGATAACAGTGCAGCTATGACAGGGCTTCGTTACTTTTTATAAATTTAGAGATAATTTTTATTAGGTGCCCACTATAGTCAGTATTCAATAAACAATAGGTGACTGTTATTAAGGAAATCATTGAAAGATCTTACCCAGATACTTAAGAAATCAAGTGTGTTGATATGCATAATATTCCAAATAACTGAATCATAAAATAGACATGACTGAGCAGTGTTCAGAGAGTTAGTTGTTTGTTCATTTCTTCAATAAGTATTGATTTAAGGCCACCGTGTGCTAGACACCAGGTATGGTTTGGAGGGAGTTGGAACCTAATGTTCTGTTACTGAGATTTTTAGGAATTGGAAGAAAACGCAAGAGAATATTTAAGCCTAAAGTGCATCTAGGACCTTTGCAAGTTGCATTTTTTAATACATATTTATTTATATCTAAAACCATTATTTTTCAAAACAGTGGGAATTTACAGATCTTGGATGTGTGGTTGTTTGGAACAAATGAGCATAAGTCGTGTGTTAGCCTTACAGAGCCCCAGTAAGCATTCCAGCATATTCACAAAGATTGTTTTATATATTTTATTTCAGTCAACTATTGTTCCAGATATAGGAAAGTAGAAATATAACAGTATATTTTTGGATTAATGAAAGAAAAGGGTTGAAAATGAGTATTTCTCATTCAAAGGTTAATGTACTAGATTATACAACAAGTAAGTTTGGGGCACTATTTTTCTATTAATGTCAAAAGCTCAGAAATAAGAGCTCACCCAAGTTAGAAAAACTTTATTTTGTTTCTGGAATGAAAAATATTCAGAGTTCACCATTTTTAAGGAATAAGAACAAGGAATACTAAATTGTATTCAGTAAACATGGACAGTGATACAGAGCTGTGAAGACAGGGTGCCTTCTCTGTTTTTTCTCTGTGGCACTATGAGGATGCAATGCCCTAAGTAAGACTAGATGCTAGGTGGCACTTTTATATTACCAGATGGTAAAATGCTGTCTAGCAGACCACACACAGGCTTTCCAAAGACCTCCTAGACTTTAACATTGGGCAGATAGCAACAGCATAAAGAGAAATAATATGTACTGGTTCTTTGAGGAGGAAGTTTCATTGTAGGTGTGGGAGTGGACCCGGATGGGTCAGCATAACCTCAAACCACACTGTGGCATATGCTTCATTTGTAGGTTCCATCCAATTAAAAGAACTGATTGGTTGCTGGGGTGGGTAGAGAAGAGCTTCAAAGGAAAGGAGCCCCCTGTGACCTGTTGAGACAGTCCCAGGGCAGCAAGAGCAGGAGTAGAAGAGGGGTGCCCGATAGTATGTGAGGGAGAGGCAGAAGTCTGGTAGCCTGGGTGTGTGGAGTTCGGCTCAGCCATCCTCAGTCCAGCAGCAGCCCCAGACCCCTCTGAATTTGGGAATTTCATTTTCCAACGTGTGAATTTTTTTTCTAAATAAATGGCTATGTTCTTGTGAGATTCTAAAGGCCTTATAGTCATATTAAATGTGTAGTTATAACAGCTGGTTTATTTATATTTTATAAAAATAGGACACTGATTTTCACATTCTTTTCTCATTTTCCCCCTTCCTGTTTTGTAATAGGTATATTATGTCTACATCATCAAAGCATAAAATTATTACATGTTCTGTCCCCTTCACTCCTGTTGTTTAGTTTTGGTTCTACAGATCAAAATAAGGCTTATACTGTTTATGCTGTAACTTCTCCAATCATTTTTTTTTTTTTTTTTTTTTGGTTATCAAAAGCTTATTCTCTAGCGTATCACTCAGGAAGGACTCACGGGAATAGGATTTCACTGGCTATCACGGGTTCAATGTCAGTATGGCTCACTGTACTGCATTCTCTGCTGGTGTAGACTATTGCTATCAAAAAGATGATTCCATTCTGATTTTGTTTCACAGCTTGGATTTATTTATTTGAAGGTGGGGACTAAATACCGTGGGTATTTTTTCCATTTTTTAAAAATCCGGTTGTCTTGACCCTCCAGGGCCAGTTTTCCCAGGTGTGGTGTATCCTTTCAGTATGTGGGCCCAACTCTTCATTCACTTCAGGAACGTTTTGAGCTATAGTTGATTGCATTTCTTTTCCAGTGCTTTGTGTTTTTTTCTGGGACTCAGAGGGCTTGGGTCTTCTTCACCATCTTCTTTATTATTTTCTGTCAAATCCTTTTTATCTCTTTTTTTGTTTGTTAAAATTTATTTTTCTTCTTTCCATCCCAATTTCTCTTACTATTCTCTCTGTAATGCCTGTTTGCTCTAGTTTTCTTCCTTCTAAACTAGTTTCTGTTTCTGAAATTTTTTATTAATATTTCTAATCATTTCCTGTGTTGTTAGCTGTGTTTTCATATGTGCATGCTGTCTGGTCATCTCACATCTGAGCTTCCCTAATTCAGATTTATGTTGTTCTTTCATAGCTTCTATCGTTGTTACTTTCTTTTAGTTGGTCTTGAAATAATAGGCTACACTCTGCATCTGGTTTGCAGAGTGCCTTTAGGTTTCTAAGTGTGCTATTTGGGTATTATAATTTTTGTTTTTCTTTTTTCCGAATGTCATATGGAAGTCAGCCACAATCCATTTGTTGCTGTTGTAGGTGGTTTTTCTGGTTCTTTTAAGAGGAAGTTTCATTGTTGGAGTAGGAGTGGACCAGAATAGTTTTCTAACTTCGTGACTCTAGAATTCTCCATTCTTTGTAACCACAAAATATTAAAACATGCATCCTCTCCACTTCCCCAGGACTTTCTGAGATCTGTTCCTCTTTTTCCATCATTTAAATTTTCATTCCCTTTTTTTCGCCCAACGTGCCCATTCTGCTCAGTTGAGGCTCTTACTTTCTGTGGTTCCTTCTCAGTGCAGGACTCTCCTGCTCATCAGCTCCACCTAGCCCTTCTTGGAGCTCCCCTTGTGCTGCTGTCTGACAAGTCCCTCTGAGTTCCACCTGTTTTCACATCTTCACTGAATTCTCCATTTCGGGAGGCAGGTGGGAGGATTTCCCCTTTAAGATTTTTGGGAGATTTCTGAGTTCTTGGCTCTTAGGCCTTATCTTCTCTCTTTTGCTGATACCACGTGGGTCTGAGTGTGCTCTGAGGTGTTTTAAGGTTTTATAGGTTACTTTGTCATCTGGTTGCATGAAAGCCGCTGCCCATGGAGTTTTTTTCCCTTTTGTCTTTCTTTTCTAAGACTATGTAAAATACTTCATTTGCAGGTTATTGAAGCAAACCTAGATGGAGAATTGAATTTGAAAATAGAAACTGAATTAGTATGTGTTACAACTCATTTTAAAGATCTTGGAAATCCTCCATTAGGTAAGTTTTCTAATGGGTTATGTTTTGCTTTTGGTAAGTTGTTTCAGATAACCTACCTATTGAGGTCTCCTCAAGTAAAAAGGTTGAAATTCAGTTGACTTTGTTTCATGCTTGGGGAAATAACAAAGGAATTGAGATTGGACTATGCTTCGCTGTGGTGTAGTGGGACAGTTAGCCACCAGGAGGAGGGGCTGTGCCACCAAGTAGCTAAGGGATTTACACAGGGTCTCTGTCCTCTGTAGAATTCAGATCAAGTTAAAGAACCTCCAAGATCCCTTCCAGCTCTTCAATTCCTGTTCTACTCCTAACTGGAATGGATTCAGAAGGGTAGATACATTTGTTCTTATATTCTCCTCCTTGAGTTACTTCCATTTGTATGAAGTTAGTGTAGCAGATTTAAGACTGTTTCACTTGATCACATTTCTCATCTCATACAAGGTAATTAGGGATGATGGAGTCAGTTCAGAAGGTGGGGAAAGAAAGGACGATTAGACAGTTTGGTGAGTCATAAGCCAAGAGGGAATCATGGCTGGAAAGTGGGCAGCTATACAGTCACAGGGGCTGCCTGAGCAGGAAAGCAGGCAAAGGACCACGAGAGAAACACCTGTGGATGATGAGAAAGGCATTTTATGATACACAGGTGTTCCAGAACCAATAAAATAGGCCCCAGTCACTTTTAGAATTAAGTTACTACAAGTTTGCTTGAATGTAAACACAGACTTTAGCATAGAGTTGCAAGGAGCTTTTACTTTCTAGTTAAGAGCATCCTATTTCAGCAGAGTGGAATCCATATGGTTAAGGCTGTGATAGTATTGTATAAAGTGATTCATTCTGATGTCATTCATTTGTTTATTTTAATAAACACAAGATGGGACTTTGGTACTTTCTCAGAAGTTGAAAGGATGTTTTCTTTTTTAAATTTCACTTTGGAATTACAGGCCTTGTATTAGTTAATGTATATATTTTCACTCTTAAATACATAGTGAGTACTAATAAATATAATTTTCTCTGACCTAAAGAGGGAGATTGAGTCATATTTCAAGTCCCCTGTAAATAAAGAGGCCCTGGAAATGATGATAGTAGTTTAAATAGTTAGGACCTAATGCTTGATGAATGACAACATTTACAAGTTGCGGTATTTCTCTAGGATGCTAAAACCAGTGCTAAAGTGAATCATTTATTTAGGTAAAATGCATTGAGTATCTCCAGGTTTCCTGATATGTGCAAAGATGTTGTATTTAAAAGCATTCCTGTCATTTTAGCCTCTGAAAGCACCTCTCAAGACAGAAACCCAGAACACATGGCCGAAGTGCACATAGATATTAGGAAGCTCCTACAGTTTCTTGCTGGACAACAAGTAAATCCCACAAAGGCCTTATGCAGTGAGTTTGCTTCTCTGTTTTATTTTTCATATTTTAAATAATTCCGTCAACTCGAGTCTAACAGATTGCATATAGTCTCATAAATGCAAAAAAATAAGCTCAATTATGTAGACTTCAGCTTCCTAGGACAGTCGGGTTTTTTAGATTTTCCTGGATTCTGAAGTACCTAAAGGTGGCAGCAGAGAAACAACCCCTGGGCACTCTGTTAGGGCCAGAAACCTGCAGCCACACTGGTGGGTAGGTGGGTTGTGTGCTGCCTCAGTTGGCCAGCATACCTGGAGGCACCGTCGAGAGAATGGGTGCAGATCATCCCACCTTCTCCATGCTCATCTCATTTTACCTACTCAGAGCCCCAGACACGGTTTTGCTTGGATTTAAGTTTTCCCTTGTGATGCCTTGTTTCCTTTCTTTGGCTATGCTGGCCTGCACTTGCTGCCCGCTATCTGTTCCTCAGCTGCTGGTTGCTCAGTGTTGCCTCTTGATTCTGGCTGGGCCCTGTCTTCTGTGGTCACACACCTGCTCTGGCCCTCTTCGTCTACTGACCATACACGAGAAAGGCATTACCTACCAAGTGCTTTTCAAGGCATTTTTGTCGCCTTACTACTAGAATCACAGCAACCTAAAAGAAACTGCAGCCTGCATTTGAAGTTCCACGTTTTGTAGAATAGCTCCCAGGCTGAGCTGAGAGGGAGGTTGGCCCCGTACTGCACCTCATCCCCTTCGGATCTGCAGTGTGCTGTAGAGAAGGAACAGAACATTCTGGGTGGCAATGTCAAGGACCAGCCCTTCTGAATGAGAGACATGAAGAGAATCAGAAGAGACCATGGGAGGGGCGATGGATGTTTGGGAAATGGGGAAGGCATCAGTTGGAGGGATGGGCACAGAAGGAGATATCGCCAGAGGAGCAGCTTTGAGGGTAGAGATGGAGAAGCTAGGCTAGCCCAGATCATGGGGAGTTTTGGGTTGAGGCACCTGTGCTGCATTTTAAGGAACTTTGACATGGATGGTGTCATATTTCTAGGGCTGAGCATAGTGGGAGCTGTGTGGTAGCGCAGGGTCCTTAAAGGTGCTTCTCAGCACCTTGATGTGCATGGCGGTCACCTGGAGGTCTTGCAAAGCAGACTGCTTGTTCATAGTTTGGGCTGGGCCTCATGGCTGCACTTCTCACAAGTTCCTATACAATGCCCAGACCCTTGGTCCTGACAAGCACACTGAGTGGTGAGAGAGTGAAATACCCTTCCTGTCTGCAGAGTGCGGAAACATAGGATGTGGGGGGCCCCTGTGCTGCACAACATCAGTCTTTGAACTTGACATTTTGGGGACCTTCTGAATCCAAGGCTGGTGAACACAGTTCTTATCAAAGGTGCTTGACTAAGTCACATGTCTTCTCAATGTTCAGTTTGGTGTACCCAAGTGTAGGAGAGAAAGGAGGACCAGCAAATTGTGATGTAGCAAAAATTAAAAAAAAAAAAACAACCCTAGGTTGAATTTCTCATACCTTCTCGCTAACTTCCCAAAGCTCCTTTTCTGTCCGTGTCAGCCTCCTCCAGGTGCTGGCTCAGTTGTCCGCTCCTCTGTCTAGGTCCTGCCACCCTCAGTCTCTGCCTCCCCTGTGCCCTTGCACCACCTCTCCGAAAGAATGTTTGTCTTCCTACTTGTGCTTTGCGGTCCTTTCCTGGACCTCCCATCTCCTGGGATTGGCCTCTCTGCAGCCTGCTCACGCATGGTTTCTTGTCACTCATTGGCATCTGCTGGAGTGCTTTCCTCGGCTTCTGTGCTATAACTCCCCGAGCTCTCTGTGGTTGTCACACTGTGTGCTCCTGCCTACCCTCACGTGCTCTTTACTTCCATGCTTGGTTGCATGCCTGATGCCTCGGATTTTAGCCATCACGCAGTACAGTGGCTGGCCGTGGCCCTCACAGGATTAGCAGGACTATTGAGATGCAGGGGTCCATCCCATGCAGCAGTGCGTGACACAGCCTGTCCCAGGTGCTGGGGCATCATGGCTCTCAGTGCTTCTGAGCACAGTTCTCTACTCCCTGGTGAGGAGCTGCTCTTCCCCGCCGAAGGACGCTGATGTGGGTAAATGTGGTTTGCCAGGAAGCCGGCCTGATGGGTGTTTTGCCAAGGGCTTGGCAGTTTCACTCTTCCTCTCCTCGCTGCAGGGAGCCGCCAGTGCTGGGGCGGTGATGCAGCCTCAGCTGTGGCAGTGAGAGTGAGAGACTCTGGCCTCCACAGCTGCTTCGGGGAAGACAGATGCCTAAAACAGGTGGAGCCTGGGAAGGCTGCTCTGAAAAGTAGGAATGAAAATGTGTGTGCTGCACGAGGTCTTTAAAATCATGGGTTTTCTCTTCCCAGATATTGTGACTAACAAGATGGTGCATTTTGATCTGCTTCATGAGGACGTCTCCCTTCAGTATTTCATCCCTGCGCTGTCCTAGCACCCTGTGGTTGGAGTTGACATGCAGAGACTTTGTCAAGATGGGAGAGGCCGTAGGCGTTGTGTTCCGACTCACTGATCTGTGTCCTCACAGCACCGCACATCGACACACTGTACTTATTTGACCCTCTCTAACATTTCACCTAAAAATTGATTGAATGACACGCAGTTGGATAAACATATCACTTCATGTTGCTAATGGCTGTTTTGTTTTGTTTTTAAGACATTGAAAAGAAAAGCTAGAATTTATTCAGACTTTAAATAGCAATTTCTCATTGATGTTGTGAAAATACTGGTGTATTTAGTAGACTTGGTGTAGTAGCCAGAATTCATACAGCTGTTGCCCGGGAGCTCGGCACTTTCCCTCTGGGCGGTGGCTCTAGCTCAGCACGGTGCGTAGCACACAGTTGGTCTTGCATTTCAGTGTGTTCACTTAGCTTGCTCCTGTCCCTCAGAGCCCAGTGACAGAAAGGACAACCTCTGTCACCTTGTCGCCACTGCCTTGGTCACTCAGAGTACCGTGGGGTGTCACAGCTCAGCATTTGGAGTCTCTTTCTTGCTAAGGACTCGAGACCACCTGGGCTCACTCCCCTTTTGATGCCTGGAGAGCTGGCCCAGCCGACGCAGCTCTTATCTGGGAGCTCTTTCTGCTGTTCCAATTAGTTTCTTCCTGGGGCCAGTTTTGGCTTTAGGTTGTAATTCCTTATATTTATTTCTTCCGCAGTGCATCAGATATGTCATTCTGGAAAGAAGATCCTTCTACTTAGAGTAGAAACAAACGAAACTTGTAAGGTATCATCTGTGTTAAGTGACGAGACCATACTTCTTTGATGTTTCTGAATACCAAAGCTGATTCAGTACTGGTAGATGTGCTCATTCTCCCAGAAACATACCCATCATATTTCCTGTTATAATTATATCTCATTGTCTTGTGGAGGTGGACATGATAAACATCTTTTGTTTTCTTGTTTTGTTTTGTTTGAGACAGGGTCTCACTCTGTCATTCAGACTGGAATGCAGTGCCACAATCATGGCTCACCACCTCGACCTCCTTGGCTGTCAGCCTTTTGACTTGCTGGGACCACAGGTGTGTGCCACCACACCCAGCTAGTTTTTAATTTTTCCTAGAGACAGGGTCTCACTGTGTTGCTGGTCTTGAACTCCTGGGCTCAAGCCACCCACCCACCTGGGCCTCCCAAAGTGCTGGGATTTCAGGCATTAGCCATCTCACCCATCCATAAACATTATCATAATGTCACATTACAAAATTGAGACCTAAGTTGCTTAGGATAAGATGAGGAAATGGAAGATTCGCTAAAATGAAAATTTATTTTTTGGCTTTTTCATGTTTTTTGGTAAAACCAGTGTATTTGAATGATTCTTTTGATGTTTAATAATGTTTAAATAGGATGGACTATTTTGCTAAATTAACATTTTAAGATTAGAAGACACCATTTTAATTTTTAAACCCTTTCTCCTCTCTTTGTAATGAAATTAATTCCAGCTACAGTGAGAAAACTTAAAAATCATGATACAAAATGAAGCAATATCTGAAAGTAGTTTTATAAAACTGTAATTGCTGTTAAAGAGAATGTATTAGTGACTTCACCATTGCTCTATATGATATTTATTATCAAATACACGTGAAGATTTTAATGGATAGCTTAAGATTTATCTTTCTGTAGAGTGTGGCTAAAGAAACCTTAGTTGGAACTCAAGAAGCCGGGTTCTGTTTCTGATTCTTATCGCAACTTGCTCTTTAGTGTCTACCAAGTCCTCCACCTCTTTGCGCCTCAAAGAGCTGTGAAAAATGATGGCAGGAACTGGTTGGTACAAAACCACAGACTTAGAGAAGGGCACAGTGCTGCCTTACTGAATGATCTACCAAGGTAAAATTTTGTCAGGTCAAGACATAGCCACTTAATCCATTTAGAGGAATGAATATAATTTGAAAACTTAATTTATTTCTAGACTAACATCTCAAAGTGTGGAGATCTTTTTTTAAATAGCTTTCTGGATTTTGAGACATACTTTCACTGGCTGTGATTTATAAGAATCTGTGGTTTGTGGAGTACTGTCCCGAGGGCAAATAAGGCAGTCCCGTGTCTTGCCTGTCCTGGGCTCAGGGCCCCACATTCTTTCGGTAGGCACATCTTCAGCTGAGTTTTGAGGTCATTCTGTGCCGTATCGGAGACACTTAAGAATTTCCCATTCCAGTTGCTCTTGGCTAGCATTCAAGTGGCCCTGCCGTCCTCCTTCAGCCCTTCCTCGGTCCAGCAGGGAACTGCTTAGCCGTCAGGTCTGTAGGCTGAGTTCATAGTGAGGGACTGTGCCTGTTGTGAAGGAGCCCACTCTTGGGGACCTAGAATGTGGCCTCAACAGTAGTCCTGGGGCTGGAATTCTGGTTCTACCACTAGGCAAAGGTGTTTAATAACATTCACAGTCTTGGTGTATGTTATCGATTTAGCAAAGCATCCATCATTTTGAAGAGATACAATTCAGTACTTTTTAAAAAAGCGTTATCGAGATATAATTCACGTATCACACAATTCACCCATTTAAAGTATACCATCTAGTGGTTTTTAGTATGTTTTCAGAGTTGTGCAACCATCACCGCTATCAATTTTAGAACATTTTCATCACCTAATAAAGAAACTTCTTAACCACAAGTAATCATTTTTCATTTTTCTCTCCTAACTTATTCTGCTGTCCCCCACTATATACCTCCTGGCCCCAGGCAATTGCTTGTCTAATATCTATCTCTACATATTTGCCTATTCTGGTTTTTAGCTTTTTTAAAATTTTCTTGGGGGAGACAGGGTCTGGCTCTGTCCCCCAGGCTGGAGTGCAGTGATACAATCACGGCTTACTGCAGTTTCAAACCCCTGGGCTTACGTAATCCTCCTGCCTCACCCTCCCAAGTAGCTGGAACCCCAGGTGTGTGCCACTGCTCCTGACTAATTTTCCTATTTTTTGTAGAGATGAGGTTTTGCCACATTGCCCAGGCTGGTCTCAAACTCCTGGGCCCAAGCAATCTGCCCGCCTTAGCCTCCTAAAGTGCTAGGCTCACAGGCATGAGCCACCACACCCAGCAATTCTTTTTATCCAACTGTAATTATATATTCTTGACCACTATCTCCCTTCTCCTCTGCTCCCAAACACTGAAGCATCTGTTAACCACCATTCTACTCTCTCCTTCTGTGAGATTTTCTCTTTAGATTCTAAATGTGAGATCATGCATCGTCTTTCTGTGCCCAGCTTATTTCGCTTAACATAATGTTCTCCAGGGATTCAACCATATGGTTGCAAATGACAAGATTTTGTTCTTTTTGATCACTGAATAGTACTCCATTGTGTATATGTCCATTTTGTTGATCCATTCATCTGTTGATGGTCACTGAGGTTGCTTCCATATCTTCGCCATAGTGAATAATGCTGCAGTGAACATGGGAGTGAAGATGTCTTTTTGATGTATTGGTTTCATTTCCTTTGGGTAAATACTCAGTAGTGGGATTGCTGGATCATATGGTAGTTCTATTTTTAATATTTTGAAGAACGTCCATACTGTTTGCCATAATGGGTGTACTAATTTACATTTCCTCCAACAGCATTCAAAAGCTTCCTTTTCTCCACATCCTTGCCAACACTTATCTTTTGTCTTTTTTTAAACAGAGGTCCAAACAAAGCTAATCTTTTGTCTTTTTGGTAATGACCATTTTAACTGGTATGAGGTGACTGAGGTGATACCTCATTGTGGTTTTGATTTTCATTTTCCTGATGATTAGTGATGTTGAACATTTTTTCATATACCCATTGACCATTTGCTCGTCTTCTTTTGAGAAGTCTATTCAGGTCTTTTGCCCATTTTTAAATAGGGTTATTTGTTTTCTTACTATTAAGTTGTTTGGGTTCCTTATATATTTTGGATATTAACCTTTTGTCGGATGTATAGTTGACAAATATAATATTTTCTCCCGATCTGTAGGTTGTCTCTTCATTCTGTTGGTTGTTTCCTTTGCTGTGCAGAAGCTTTTTAGTTTGATGTAGTTTGATTTGCCCATTGTTTCCTTTCGTTTCCTGTGCTTTTGAAGTCTTGTTTGTAAAATTCTTGCCCATGCAAACATAATGAAGCATTTCCCCTGTGTTTCCTCTAGCAGTTTCATAGTTTCAGTTCTTCATCTATGTCTTTAATTCAGCTTGAGTTGATTTATGTATATGGTGGGAGATAAGGGTTTAATTTCATTATTCTGCTTGTGGATTTTCAGTTTTCCCAGCATTGTTTATTGAAAGACTGTCCTTTCTTTTCAATAAATGTGTGTTCTTGGCATCTTTGTTGAATATCAGCTGGCTGTAAATGTGTAGATTTATTCCTGGGTTCTCTATTCTGTTCCATTGGTCTAGCTATCTGTTTTTATACCAGAACCATGCTGTTTTTTAACTTTAGTTTTATGGTATATTTTGAAGTCAGGTATTATGATGCCTCCAGCTTTGTTCTTTTTGCTCAAGATTGCTTTGGCTATTCAAGGTCTTTTGTGGTTATATACGAATTTTAGGATTTTTTTTTCTGTTTCTGTGAAAAATGTCATTGGTATTTTGATAGGAATTGCGCTGAATCTGCAGATTGCTTTGGAGAGTATGAACACTTAAGAAATATTAATTCTTTCAATCTGTGAACACAGGATAACTTTCTATTTATTTGTGTCCAGTTTTTTTCATCAGTGTTTTATAATTTTTATCCTAGAGATTTTTCACCATGGTTCAATTTATTCCTAGGTATTATATTATTTTTTTTTTTGTAGTTATTGTAAATGGGATTTTCTTGATTTCTTTTTCAATTAGTTCACTATTAATGTATAGAAATGATACTGGCTTATAGCTGTAATCCCAGCACTTTGGGAGGCCAAGGCAGGTGGGTTGCTTGAGCTCAAGAATTTGAGACCAGCCTGGGCAACATGGCAAAACCCCTTCTCTACAAAAAATACAAAAGTTAGCCAGGTGCAGTGGTCCCAGCCACTTGGGAGGCTGAGGTGGGAGGATTGGTTGAGCCTGGCAGGTTGAGGCTGCAGTGAGCTGTGATTGCAACACTGCGCTTCAGCCTGGGCAACAGAATGAGATCTTGTCTCAAAAAAAAAAAAAAAAAAAAAAGAAATGATACTGTTTTTTGTGTGTTGGTTTTGTATCCTGAAACTGTATTGAATGTTTTTTAGTTGGAATAGTTTTTTGGTGGAGTCCTTAACATTTTTCTATACTTACGATCGTGTCATTTGTAAACAAGGACAGTTTAACTTCGTTCTTTCCAATGTGGATGCCCCTTCTTTCTCTTGCCTAATTGCCTAATCACAGCATGTTCCTATTCTGTAAATGGTCAACGAACTAGGGAATGATTCTTGGGTAGTTAATATTCTCAATGTCAGTAAACTCTTTTCCTTCTCTGAAAGCAGCTGTTTACTTGGAGGTTTCAATTCTGCTTGGCACTTTGCAGCATTTCTAGTGGTATTGCTCCACATTTTACAGCTTTATGAAGAAGGTGTTTACTTTCTTTGAAATTACCTTGAGACATTTCAAATTGTGCAGAAGACATAGGCACAAAAGCAAATGTCTTTGAGTTTGCTCTAGCCACTTATGCGTCATCTGGCTCTTGAATAGCTTTTAATTCACCTTTTAAATCTCACATGAATTTGAGCAAAACTTTCATCTTCATATGTATCTGGAGAAAGGACTTTAATTGCTTGACAGTAATGACCAATCAATTTGTTTAAAATAGTATCATTCAATCAATCAATAAAATAGTGTCATTTAATAGGACATTGTTTCTCTGGTTCGAGCAACAAATTCAACCAGTCCTCTGGGTTGTTCTTCATCATCATCGTCATCATCATTTGGTTATCAGTTTCTGAGTTATTTTTACCAGTGAGTTTTATTCCTTCAGGCAGCTATTTTGAATTATCTCAGAAATATCATTTATCTCTGCTTCCTTAGAGTCAGTCACTGGCACTTTGGTGACATCACGTTTCTCTGATTGTTCTTCATCCTTGTAATTGTACATTGATATCTGTGCATTGAATATGTAGGTATTTATAAACAGTCTTTGCAATCCGGCTTTGTCTGTGATTGTCCTTGTGCAGTAGGTCTATCCAGAAACTCTAAGCTTACTGGTTTTTTTTGGTCTTTAAGCCAGTGAGCGCCACAGCCCTTGTAGTGCCAAATGGTGCCCTAAGCCCAGGTTCCCTGCAACCGGCTCTGTGATTTGTTTGTTGACTGCTGTGAGTCCCATCCCCGCTCTTTGTTTCTAATTTACACCTAGGAAGCTAACCCCGCTGGCACCTGCAATGCTTCCAGTGGGAAAAGACCAGAGTGTGCCCCCTGTGAAGAGTCTCAGATAGTGGGGAAGGCAAGTGCCCACCTCCCGCTCTCTTTTTCCCACTGTAGAAACTGAATCCAGAGAAATTTTCCAAGGGCAGTGCTGCGTGGGTTAGGGGAGGGGTGTCATGATCCAACAGAATCATTCCCTTTACCCTCTGATCATGGTTATTCTTGGCTCTGGCCCAGTGAGTTGTCACAGCTTCACTCCCAATTTCTGGCATATTCAGGGCAATAGTCTGGCCACTGGGTAGTTGCTGGTTGAATTTATGTGGTGGGGAGAAAAGCTAAGAACTCTCACTCCTCGGTTTTGCTGATGTCATTCTCGAATTCTGTACTTTCCTATGGATTCTAATAGGGAGGATCTAAAAGGTAGCATCAGTTTTGGATTTTTAGAGCTTCTTCTAAGTACAGTTGATGAATCAAGAGATAAAAATGATATGTTATGACTAGAAATACCGTGAGATTGTCAAGGAGATAAATTAGCCCACTTGGACAGTGCTGTTGGGAATGTGAATTCACTTAGCTGGAGTCTAATTTGGTATTTATTTTATATGGAAAGCCTGAAAAGTTGTGTGTCCCCTTTGACTGAATATTTATAGGAATTTACACAAAGGTTATAATCAAAGATGTTCTAGAACTGTTATACTGGAAAAACACAAAATAGTCTGATTATGAATTAATTGGGGATTAGTTAAATAAACTATGGTTTGATTTCTCTAAAAATAATGTTACAGAAAAAAGTGTACTGATATGGCAAAATGTTTATGACTTACAGTTAAGTTAAAAAAGCAGGTTAGACGTTGGTGTATACAGTATAATAGAGAAAGATCAGGAAGGTATACACTGACAAGTAAACCTGGGTATTTCTGAGTGTTTTTTTATTTCAATCTTTGTACATGTGTGTATATTCTAAATATTGTATTTACTATTTTTGTAATAAATTATTTTTAAGGGACTAAATAATAAATATTTGTTATTTGAGTGCCTTACATATTCACTTGGCAATTACAGTTTCCTGAACGTTAGACTTCAGACTCTTCACAGCACATCCTTATTTTCATTAGTAAAAATTAAAGTTTTTATTTGTTACTATGATATTATACCAGGTTAGAATACTGGAGTCTCTATCAATAAGGTGGCACCACATGCCAGAATCATCTCTTTTTACCATGGAACCAACATGGATGAGGATCAATCAGTGTCTGTAACAGTCTTTGCCAGTTATTAAGTTCTAGGCTAAGGGATTCTGGGAGAGACCAGCCACGCAGAGGACTTCACGGATCACTGGACAGTAAGGAAGATGACCCTATGGGTAGCATGAGAAAATGTAGCTACCTTCCTGGAATCTAGGTCCTATTTGCCTGTAGCACCAAACGAACCAATCTTGTAACTATATCCAGCATGCGTAGCTTGGAAAGATGCTGAATTCCACACCCTAAGACCTGGGGATGGATATTGGCTCTTTCCAGCATCATAAGAGAAACTTGAGACAGTTTCTCTAACAGTGAGTAAACACGCTGACCACCTGTGATGGTTGTAATTAAAGAAAAGAGCATTACTCACTGGCAGGTTTCTAAATAGGGAAGTGTAAAATCTGAGCATTTATAAGCGGTCTTAGTCTGTGTTGTGTGTCTAAATGATTCCCACAGACTGAGTCCTTTATAAAGAAAAGAGAGTTGTTAAGGTTTTGGGTGCTAGGGTGTCCAAAGTAAGGTAAGGGGATGCATCTGGTGAAGGCCTCCTTGCTGTATTGTCCCCTGGCAGAAGGGCACAAGACAGAAGCGGGTACAGGAGACAAAAAGGAGGCAAGAGGGGCGGACTGCCTTCAATAACAACCTGCTCAATAACTAACCCATTCTCACAGTAGCAACATTAAGCCATCATGAGAGCAAGAGCCTGCGTGACCTCATCACTTCTCACCAGGCCCTACCTGCTAACACTGCTGCAGAGGACCAAGCTTCCAACATAAGAATTTAGGGGACACATTCTAACCATAGCATAAGCCTTACAAAACAGAACAAGCAAAAATTGGCTTTTTTTCTCTAAACAGAAGCTGCCAGTTCACAGCAGCACACGGTGCAGACTGGGTGGCTTCCATGGCTCTTCTGAGGCTCAAAGGAATCTACATATATACACTGTAACCACTTTTTACCATACTAGTTTCAATTTAAAATTATCTGTTATCTTCCTTACTGAGAGAAAATTCTAGTGAAGTCTTCTGGGGGAGGATCCTCCCCTTACAGGGGAAGAAAAACAGATAATCAGATAGAAGTGAGAACCAGAACTGAGTGGAGGGCATCTACCTTGTATTTTTGTACTTTTCTCTGTTCACTTCTTTCACTGTTTGCAAATAAACCCTGCCAAGGAGGTAGAGGACATAAGGAGCCCTCATGAGGGAAGTGCCTGATGGGAGGCGGGACCTCCTCATTAACACTTCACCTAGTTCATATTTGGCTTTCCCAAAGCAGCTCCTACCTGGGTCTTCGCCAGTTTTTGGAGCATGCAGTCTTAAATCTAGAAAGAAATGCCCGGTGTGATTGTTAGATGTTTGGTTCCTTACCTGTCCTAAATGACAAGTGGGCCTCCCTTCACACTGGACAAGTCTGAAATAACCAGGAGAAACAGTGGTACTCCAGCTCAGCCCCATGGGGGAGCTGAGAAGGACCATGCCCAGAACCATGGGACTTGTCCTGGGTCTGCCTTGGCGTGTACCATCATACAATCTGGGCTCAGATAAGTAGCAATGCTTTCCTAAGAGGATTCTATTTATACTTTATGAACTATCAGTTCTCTATATTGAATAATATTGTTATTCAGTGTGGAGAAACCACTCCAGATGAAAGAACAGACTTAGTTGAAAGCAAGGTGGGTGGGCGGGGGTGAGGAAGCTGAGATGATGTGGATAATTGTATGCTACTCAAAATATGTGCTTCTGAACCTAATTTATTACCCCATATAGTATGCATGTTGTGCTTTTCTTAACAATTGCATTGGAACAAGATAAATGCAAAGGTGGTTATGGTAATTCCCTATTTGTAACATATTTTTGAGAGGGAAAAATTAAAGTGATCACCAAACTCTGTAGTGCCGAAAGATGATTCCCACTGTGATGATCGCATTCCTTCAGTAGAATTGCTGCATGTGACTTTGCAGAGAAAGAACATTAGGGCATGGTTATGTTCCCCTACGTTCCAAGTGGCCAAAGGACCCAAGGCATTTGGGGGCAGCCTATCAAGGTGTTTAAATATCAAGCCATGGATATTTAATTTTATTTTGAAGCCAATGGAAAGCGTGGAAGACTATAGAAGAGAGAGGTGCCATTTATAATTCAAATTACTGAGGATTTATATAAGAGTACCTGCTTTAGTCGCAGGTGTAGCAAATTTGTCTTTTCTAACTTCACAATGGCTTTAAAAGTGTCCCATGATGCCCTTCCACTGCAAATTACAGGGAGGGCACCTGGCTATTTTTCACAAAATCATGATACTTTAATAACTATACTGTTTTTCTTGAGTGGAGCTACTATTGAGCCTCACAGATGATTGACACATTTTCCCCTGCAAATTAACATCACTTAGGACATATTCATCTCAGAGGAACCGGCCCAGGAGCATGCCGGGGTGAGGGGACGCTAAGGCCCCAGAGCTTTTCTGGGCAGGAGATTTGTTTCTCAGGGGGTGCTTATGATTGGCTGGTTGTCCCAAGATGCTAATGGAGGCTGAGAAGGCTGACTGCTCCAGCCCGTGGGGCGGAGCAAGGCCAGTCCGTCTTGCTTCAGGATCCATATGTAGGCTTTCTACCTGTGCTCATTTGCGCAAAGCCATCCTGATTGGGATTCTGATCAGCAGCCTCATGGGAGCAACCTGCTTGCAACTGGGGTGGAGGGGGCTGATCGCAGCCTTGCCCCTGCTCTTCTTGGTGCAGCCCACTCTGGGGACCAGATCAAAGGATGGTAAGTTTGACATTCTACCAAGATCTTATCAATTTTTCTTTCTTTTCGCCACAATTAATTACAAAAAATTGTCCAATCACTCTGTTTGATTCTGTGAATGTGATGGGACCCAGAGTGTGGGCTGGGAGTGGGGATGGGCTGTTAATAAAAAAGATGTAGACTATCTAAAGGTAGATGAGTAGAGGTCCGCAAGCTGCCTCAAGGAACAGAATGAAAATGACAGTGACTGGCAGTCTTGCTGGGAAAGGACATGTCAGTCTGTGCAAAGAATAATCCTGGCCAGCCAGGTGCTTTTCCAGGAAGCTCCATTTGGAGGTGAGAAACTGAGGTAGGCAGATTGTGAGATGATGATGATCAGAACCTGGGCTTGCATTGAGACCTGAGAAACAAAGTTGGTTACTCATGATAACCAACATTCTAGTGTTATTTCTTCCTGTATATTTCATGTATACACTTGTCTGAGTTGCAAATGTAGTACCTCCCCAAAACTGAAACCTAACGTCATTAAATGTCATTTATTACATCTTCAAGTATGAGGACCCATGTGAGAACAGTTGCTGAGGTTTCCATCTGAGGAAGAACCCCATGCTGTTTAAACTGCAGCTCTGTGCCTTTTTATACTGTGACCTGTGTAAACACCTATGTTTGCTTTTCTGCTTTGACTGTTGAAAGTCTTCTGGCAGTGCTACCTCCTTTCAGCTATCCATTCTGAACTGTGTACATGTTAAGCCCCTTAAATCTGTGGGGCAAGGCAGAGGTTGACTAAGTGAACTATTATGTAAGTAGCAGTAAAACTAAGTATTAAATGTGAACTACAGAATGTGTGGCTTAAAAAACAAAATCTAAGGAGGTGGCTTTTGTTTAAAACAACAAAGACCAAGGGTAAGATCTCCCAGGACCTCTTCCAACCAGGGGGTTCTGTCTTTGCACATTGATTTCATTCAAAGAGAAACAGTTTTTCCTTTGCTTTTTCCTCCTTTCATCAAGGTCTGAAGGAGAGTTAAAATCCTGATCGAGTCTTTGATGGTGTCTAAATGAGGAGCTTAGTGATTTCTTAAAATGGGCCATGTGTAGAAGACATTTACCTAATTTTATTCAGAATAATTTTACTTAAATCCAGTTTGCTTGGCTGCATCCACGTCTCACCTTAGTGGCACACCCCTCCGTCCTCGGGAGGAAGCAGTGAGCTTGGCTCTGTGTCGTGCTCCCTGTTGTACCAATGCAGTGCTCGGCAAACCCCAGGTGGAGAAATACGGTCCAAGAATGTAAATGAACTAGGAATCCATCCCTTATCTGGATACAGCTGCTCTAAGGACACAATGCTGCCCACACTGCCTGGAAAAAGAGGCGAGGCTGCCCAGCCCAGCGCTGGCCACGAAGGGTGCTCTGCAATGATGGAAACATTCTGTAGTTTGTATCTTGGCTACTGAGCCCTTGAAATGTGGCCAATGATGGAGAAGCTAATTATTAACTCTATTTAATTGTAAGTAACTTAAGCTCCAGTAGCTGAGAGTGGCTCCCTCGTAGGGCATTACAGTCATAGTTCTTCCCTCAATTATGTCACTTTCTTTGCTCCTCATTTCCTAGCATCTTTGGTTAGCCCTGCTGGCTTCAAAAACATCACAAACCTTAAATGTAGGCCCTATTCTCAGGATGTCCAGCCCCACAGGGAAGGAACAGGCAACAGCAAAGTCAGAGCATCCAGGTGTGCATGTGGGTATGGATGCCAGCCCAGCAGGCAGCGTCATGCAGGTGTCTTTACCCAGTGGACTCTGTTTAGGTTTGACAGGAAGGTGTCAGAGTAAATCACAGGCGCTTTAGTTCGTTTAGGAACTGCAGTTTGCAGTTGATCCTTTCCTTGGTCACAAGTGCATTTGAAAGCATATTGCTAATGAAACTGTAAAGTACGCATTTCCCTCAAATCTGAGATTTACCCACAACAAACACAGTGGGGACAAAGCCAGAGGCACTGACAAGGCAGTGTGAGAAGAGCAGAGGTGGCAGCAAGCCCCAGGAAGGACAGGTGTGTTACATCAACAGCAGGCCCCTTTACCCCCCCGTCGGGGCTCTGGTTACTCACCCCATCTGCAGCAAAGTTCCAGATAACACAGGATCCAAGGCCAGACCCCCCATAGCTTGGATCATCATTGTTCAAACGGTCCCTGTTCCCATCTGAGAAGGAGCTTGTGCCTAAAACCGTTCCCACTATTCTTGGTATCACGCTCTTCAGAGTAGAGAGAAAAATTATCTAGTTTTCTGAGTAAAACAGTAAGTTTTCTAAAAATCTCTATGAAGGTTTAAATATTGGTATAAAGAGCTAAGGCAACTAACAAGTGCTTAAAAATAAAAGAGAAAATGTTTAATAATGGAGAGAACTCAGTCCGACCCGCCAGTTGCAAACAAGGAGAAGTACAGGAGGGTCAGACCAGCTCATTCCTAGGCTCCGCCAGGAGAAACTGTGCACCCAGTGTGTGCCCTTCCGGCCTTCCTTATGAATACTCTTCTGGAAGGTATCCTGTTCCCTGATGCAGTTGTGGGCTTTTACAGCTTTTTTTTTTTTTTTTTTTTTTTTTTGTGACGGGGTCTCGCCGGGGTGCCCAGGCTGTAGTGCAGTGGCACAATCTGAGCTCACTGCAATCTCCGCCTCCTGGGTTCAAGCAATTTTCCTGCCTCAGCCGCCCGAGTAGCTGGGACTACAGGTGTGCGCCACCACACCCAGCTAATTTTTTTGTATTTTTAGTGGAGACAGGGTTTCACCATGTTGGCCCAGGTGGTCTTGATCTCCTGACCTTGTGATCCGCCTGCTTCAGCCTCCCAAAGTGCTGGGATTACAGGTGTGAGCCACCTTGCCGGCCTAGTTACAGCTTTTTATTCTCAGACCTCTCTCAGCTTCCTTGTACAGTCTCTCCCTTGAGTAGTGATCTGTTTCAGGCAGCCACAAAAATCCCTACCTAAAACACACTTTATTTTGTTTTTGAGACGAGAGTCTCTATCTCAGCCTTCCAAAGTGCTGGGATTACAGGCATGAGCCATCACGCCTGGCAAAAGCACACTTCTTAGGAAGGAATTTGTCTGGCAGTGCTAGGAAAACAAAAGCTGTTTCTGAGTAGGCAAATGTTACTGGAGTTTGGTTTTTTCCCTCTGTGTGTTATGTATGTCCTGATAAGAGGTCGCAAGTACAGAAGCTGGAGGCATTAAGTTCTATTTCTTTGTCTTCCAGAGGCTGTAGAAAGAAGCTGGTCTGCTGACTATCATACTCGTGACCGTTTTGCACAGGACATGACCGAGAAGGCAGCCAAGAACATTTCTGATGACCAGGAAAGGTGAGTTAGCACTGTTCTCAGAGGCTTTGGTAAGATTGATTTTAAAGTATGCATTCAGAAATTTTCTTTCAAAAGTTATCACCTCTAGGACATGGGCTATCTCTGGCATGGGTGGAGGGCCTGTACCAGGAGGGTGCAGTTGGCTGGCAGGGTCAGTTCAGAGGTTGGAGTTGGTGATAAGAATGGATTTTTTTTTTTGAAAAGACTCCTCCAAGCAGATGCCTTCAGCCATGAGAAGTGATGATTGCTCTTCCTGCAAATGCAGGATACCTTTCAAGTTCCAGGATTTTCTGCTGCCTGGCAGGAGACAAAGTTAAGCTGTCTGCTTCTCTGCCAGGTCCCTTGCATGGAGCCCAGGAGAAACCCAACACAGAAAGAGATTATGGGGTCTCAGGCCAGGGGTCTTATTTCTAAACCCTCTTCCCCATGCTCTGCATGTGCCAGCACCCATGTGTTACTGAGGCTGGGTAACTGTGAGTTTTGCTGTTGGCTGTCTCATGGCAGTGTGACATGGTACAAACCTCCATGCCTCCTTTCCTGGGCATGGAGCCAGCAAGGTGACCTGCCTGTGGGATGTGGTAAGGACCCACGTAGGGTCCCTGCTGTCTCCTGGCCTGGCGTGATGGGAGCCTGTGATTGCATACCTTGTCCAGTGGGGTACGCTGCTGCTGCAGGTCAGTTCACCTCCTCACCCCCAGATATCTCATCCTGAAAATCTGAGTACCCCCGTTGTCACATCTGTAAACTCCAGCAGGTCATGATGAAGATCAGTATCCTTAATGAACGCTTGCTGTCAGCATCGCTGCCTTTGTTAGCTTTCTGTCTTTGTGTCGTCACCATCATTTTATCAAAGAAACGCAAAGCAAACCACGAGGAGAAAGTTAGGCTGCATGTGTTGACAGGGCTGGCCACGTTCATGCTTGGAAATTTCTTTGCCTTGTGTCACTGCTGCCAAACATTGTCTGATTTCGGCTACAATTCCCCCACTCCTTTTTTTTGTTACCTCATTTTTTTTTTATTCCAAATGTCTGTGTTCCTGCAGACTCCCAGAGTCTCAGTGTTTGCCAATTTGACCTTCACTCCTATCAGGTAGGGAATTGCAAGGAGTTAGCCCTTTGTCCTCAGAAAGGAAGGAAAAGCTGAGGAGCGGAGGTCGAGGTCGCTGACTTGATGTATTTTCCCCTGTATATTTCTGCTTCTTGTACTTGCAGACCAACTAGTTCATGCATGCACTAGCCATTGTGACTGGTGTCCAGGCCCCGTTTTGGGGTTTCCTGAGTCACCTAAAGCAAGACAGTGGCTGGTCTTGTTCATAGAAACAGAAGAGGTTTTCTTGACTCTCCTGTACCCCTCATTTCATGCAATTAGGTCTGTAGTGTGTGTGTGTGTGTGTGTGTGTGTGTGTGTGTGGTGGTGTAGGACACGTGTGTGGCTGGTGTGGTTTGTGGTCTATCTGTGTAGTGTGTGGTATGGGTATGTGTGGTATGGTATGAGGTGGGTATGGTGTGTGCATGATGAATGGTGTGTGCTCTGTGTGTGTAGGGTATGTGTGGTATGGTATGTGTGTGGTATGGTGTGTGTGTGGTGTGGTATGTGTGCTGTGTGTATGTGTTTATGTGATGGGTGTGTGATGTGTTGGTGTGTGGTGTTTGTGTGTATGGTGTGTATGTGTGGTACACGGTATGTGATGTCTGCGTTTGTGATAGGTGGGTATGTGCTGTGTAGTGTGTGTATATTGTGTGTGATGCTGTGTGGTGTGTGTGTGTGTGGTGTTTGAGTGGTATGAGTGTGGTGTGTGTGCTGTGTGTATATTGTGTGTGATGCTGTGTGGTGTGTGTGTGTGTGTGTGGTGTTTGAGTGGTGTGAGTGTGGTGTGTGTGCTGTGTGTATATTGTGTGTGATGCTGTGTGTGTGGTGTTTGGTGTGAGCGTTGTGTGTGTGCTGTGTGTATATTGTGTGTGATGCTGTGTGGTGTGCTTGGTGTGAGTGTGGTGTGTGTGTGTGGTGTGTGTAATGTGTATATTGTGTGTGATGCTGTGTGGTGTGTGTGGTGTATGGTGTGTGTGTGGTGTGAGTGTGTGATGTGTGTGTGTGGTGTGTGTATGAGTGTAGTGTGTGTATTTTGTGTGATGCTGTGTGGTACATGTGTGTGAGGTATGTGTGGTGTGTGGTGTGTGTACGGTGTGTATATTGTGTGTGATGCTGTGGTGTGAGTGTGTGGTATGAGTGTAAGTGTGGTATTACTATGTGGTATGTGGGTGTGTAGTGTGTGTACTGTGTGTATGTTGTGTGTGATGCTGTGTGGTGTGTGTGGTGTGAGTGTGTAGTGTGTATGTTGTGTGTCATGCTGTGTGGTATGGTGTATATGGTGTGTGTGTGTGGTGGGTGAGTGTGTGATGTGAATGTGAGTGTGATCTTTCTTCTTCTCCCAGTCTCATCTTCTTTGGCCTGAGACCCCCACAATGCATTTCCAGCCTGAATTGTTTGCATTTACATTCCCTGGTCTCTAAAACTCATCCAGCAGCAAACTTAGCAGAGTCCCTTGAGGATATCATAGTGCCTCGATCTTACTTTGGAGATGGTGGTGGTGGAGTAGTTGGAATCCTATTCGAGGACCTTGATAAGTAGAATCCCTAGAGTGACAATGCTTGGTCTAACCACTTAGTTGGGGCAGTAAAAAGAACACAGGAAAAGCCATCATGACGCAAATGCCTGTCCAAGGTAATTTCCATCTGAGGGCCTGATGTCAGAGCCCAGCGTTGAACACTAAGAAAGACCATCATTTTTCTGCTTTTCTACCTAGTTAACTTTAAATCTGTTTGAATATGAGGTCTCTGCAGCTTCCAGCTTGTCAATATTTCATTTATTGAGGTTGGTCAGCAAACTGTCCTTCTTCATCCTGACTTGCTGATGAGGAAGTGTCTGCACCTGGTACGCTGAGGTGGACCAGCCCCAGAGCCTGCTCCAGCCCTCCCTGCTCCTGCCTTTATAACCAGGAGCCCCTGGCCAGAGTGGGTGAAATGGTTCAAGATTAAGACTTCAGCTCCAATGCTCTTATCTTCCAACTGCTCAAAAACACTCACTTTTAAAATATTTTATTTAATTTTATTTTTACTTTAAGTTCTGGGACACGTGCAGAACGTGCAGGTTTGTTACACAGATATACATGTGCCATGGTGGTTTGCTGCACCTATCAACCCATCATCTAGGTTATAAGCCCCGTATGCATTAGTTATTTGTCCTAATGCTCTCCGTCTCCTAGCCCCCCACCCCACAACAGTCCCCAACAAACACTCACTCTTAAGGGATTCTAAGAGATCTGTGGTGTAATTCAAACAAATGGCTCAACTAGTTCCCTTAAGGCACATGATGCCTCAGAGCCTATGTTTGAGCCATCAGTATCATCCTGTTCCCCAACAGTCACAGTTAACTAAGAGGAAGCCAGGTGCCTCTGCGAAAATGCTGCTGATTCTGTGCCAGGGCCTGGGGGCCTGCCTCCTCACAACACCAGGAAAAAGAGCCTCCCTTGTATTTAAATCATCTCCCCCTTCCATTTTTTTATTTGAAAAGATTTCTGACATCTCACGGAAAATGAGCTTTGCAGCGTTGTCCTTGGCACCTCTGTGAGTGGAGGACACACCTGCTGGGGATGGGCTTCTCACCTTCTGAGGCAGAAAGCTACTTCTCAAGGGCCAACTATGTTCCCGGAATCAGGGCTGGTGTTTCCTGTGTGTAGCACCTGGAAGTTATCCCATTGTGGGGGCATCTGGGAGGGTCTTGGAACTTGGTGGGTACCAGGGCTATCTCACTTTGTGTGGGCCCCGGAGTGGTGGGCAGTCTTGTAGCCATGGGCTGTGGGGCGCATGTGGTGAACAGAGATTAGGTTGGTCCTTTCCTCCTTTCCTCAATTTTATTTCCCTCTAGATCATTGCAGAAATCCTCTAGGTCTGATCTGGTCTGATCTGTATAATTCCAAAGTCGTCCCCTTTTCTATTTTTTTTTTTTTCATTTTCTCATTTCTCTGGCCTTTGGAAGACAAACGTAGTTGAAAGTAGACAAGGAAATCCTTGGAATTATTCAACAGTTTGAGGCCTTTGACTTAGTGACCATCTTCATCTTCACAATACAGCTTTGCACCTCCCCAAAACTTTCCTCAACTATAAATAGTGTCCTCGTCTGCCCTCTGGTGGCGGCTTCTTGGGCATCAAGAACCAGGCTTGTAAAAGTTGAGTGAAACTATCCACAGTTTTATCTTTGTAGAAAGCTTGTTTAAGATAAAATGATATCCTCTAGACTTTATAGACTTCCAAAACAAGTTTAAAAAAGAGAGAGAGAGAGTTTAAGAGCTGAATGCATTTTTTTCAAGGGAAAGGTAGAACCCAGCATCTAAGAACAAGGCAAACACCCTTAGCAGCTGGTTACCAAGTATTTATCTAATAAAGGGTGGCCCTTTCTTGAGTGACAGTCCTGGCAGCAGCCCCATGAAGTAGATCTGTGTCATTCCCATCATACAGTGAAGGAGACTGACACAGAGAGGCAAGGTGACTGCCTGTGTCTAGAAGAGATGGAGATAGAGCCTGCCCTTCTCCTTGGCACAGCAGCCTACATGGAGCCGGGAACTTGGCAATGGTTCCCATTGCCCTGTTGCTGGGAATGGGCATGGAGGAAAAACCCAAATCACGCCATCCATTTCCAGCTGAGTCAAGACCAGAACCCAGAAAACCCGCACCTTAGTTCAGGACAATTGCACTCGCTGTACTTGATCTTTCTCAAGTCGACTGGTGCCAGACACAGATACCTCAGGACCCAAGGAGCTACAACCTGAAGGGGAGTGACCAGGGACCAGATGATGACCCACGATGATCTCTGCTGACAAACATGAGAGCAGCAGACAGCTGTCAAGGCCTAGGCAGTCCAGAGGGAAAGCCGCCAACTGTGCCAAGGGGCGGAGCTCTGGGGCTGGCTTCAGCTGCAGCTTGAACTCTGGAGGCACAGCTGTAGAGAGCTTTGAAGAAAGGTGCCATAGAATTGGCAGGCCTTGGGTGTGCTGAGAACCAGGTGTAAACGTTGGCTCTGCCTCTCACTGATGGTGTGAGCTTTGCCGAGTTAACTTGTTTTGCTGGGCCTCCATGATCCCATCTGCATTAGGCTGTTCTTGCATTGCTATAAAGAAGTACTAAGACTGAGAAAGGAGGTTTAATTGGCTCACGGTTCTGCAGGCTGTACAGGAAGCATAATACTGGTATCTGCTACTGGGGAAGCCTCAGGACACTTAAATCATGGTGGAAGATGAAGGGGGAGCAGGTGCACCACACGGAGACAGCAGGAGCAAGAGGAGGGGTGGAGATGCCACACACTTTTAAATGACCGGATCTTGAAGAACTCACCAAGACAGCACCAAACCATGAAAGATCTGCCCCCATGATCCAAACACCACCCACCAGGCCTCACCTGTAGCATTGGGGATTACAATTCAACATGAGATTTGCACAGGGACAAATATCCAAATGATATCAGCATCTTAAAAAGTAACTGCACAGAACCTCTCAAGTCTGTTGTGGAGATGAATGAAGAGGATGCTGTGCAGGGCCCTCTCTGCATCTGTGTTGGGGTCTCTCCCCAGGGCCGTGGGTTTCATGCTGTTCCTTTCTGCAGCATGCCAGATCCCCGCAGCCTGGAAAAACGTGCTCTCAGGGCTGCGAGTGAGCAGCAGGAATGGGGACGGTGAGTCAGGAAGAGAGGAGGTGGAAGAGGAGCCCTGGAGGACTCCAGGCCTTGCCTTGTAAGGTCAGCTCAATGCATCTGGGCAGGAAGCCCTGGAAGGAGCAGGAAGAGGGATGGGTCTATTCGGAGGCTGTTTTAGTAGTCAGATGGGAACTATATTTCAGCTAGTCTTCCAAAACAGACCCTGAGTTTGGGAATTATGAAGTGAAAAAACCATAGATGCAAGTTGTTTTTTGTTCATATGGCAGACAATTGTGTACTTAATGAATCTGTGGCAGAAATATGGATATGGATGGAAGAGTGGTCACAGGATGGCTATGATTAAATGATTGTACTTAATTTCATTTTCCTCTGGTTATTTTCTTTCCCTAGGTGTCTCCAGGCTGCCTGCTGCCTTTCCTTTTGTGGTAAAATGCCTGTGAGCACTGACAAGAGCTGGGGTCTTCATCTGTGCAGCTGTAGCCCTCCTGGAGGTGGAGTGTGGGTCGGTAAGGCCTTGGGGAATGAGGCATGGCCGCCATGATAAGAATGTTGCTTTATTTCCCTGGTATAAAGAGGACATCTTCCACATGGGAATTTTAAGAAACAGAAGGAAGGTCAGAGTGATCTTAAAGCTGCTGTTTTGCAAGGGCCTCTAACTTAAATACCCAACATGCCAGGGTGGTATAGTTTTCACTTCTTCACTGGGGCCCACCCCTGACTTTCTGCTTTAGGAAGTCTGGGGTGAGGCCGAGGAACTCTGGGGGCCCCACTTTGAGAACCACTGAGACTACAGTGGGGCCTCCCAGCACCCAGTGAAGGGGATACTTAGGTTACAGGAGGTGTCTGCATGGCCACAGGTGTGGGCTTTTTCATTTTTTAAATGAAAATTCTAAAGTGTTGCCTGAAACATAATTGCCAGCATTCCTTTAAGTAGAAGGAATTTTTGAGTTTTCAACTTAGGCTACACATTTGTTAGATCTGAGAAACTAATTTTTAAAAATAAAATTAATTTTTTTTTAAATTTCTAAAGCGTTAAATGGAGATTTAAACGGAGCGTGTGTGTGTGTGCGCGCGCGCGTGTGTGTGTGTGTGTCAGGAGGTGGGTGTGTGCCTGGCATCGATGTTGAAACAGTGCAGTGCCAACTCTTTTGCAGTTCTTATGTTAAGATCATGTGGAATTGTTAGCTAAATGCAGGGCTCTGCCTGACGTCCTGCTGCCACTGCTGACACAGAAAGCATAACCATCACTGAGACAGCAAGGATTGCCAGGGAAGAAAGCTTTATCAGGTGCTGCAGATGAGGAGAAGGGAGATAAAGCCTCATATGTCTCCCCAAACTGACTAAAATTGGGGGATTTATATAGCAGAAAAGTCAAGGAAACAAAAATTAGAGAGAGATGAGGAAGTAGTCTGAGGAAGGAGGGGCCTGGCGGGATGCAGGGGTCTGATGGGTTCAGTCCCTTCCTTGGGTTGGTTTCCTGAGGGAGGAACTCAGATGAGATGGACGCTAAATTTTAAGACTAGAAGAGTCAATTTCCATGTTTATTCAGAAAACCCGTGAATATCAGTTCTGTGGGACAGTTAGGCCAATTTCAGGATTAGTTCACTCATTTGGTTTATTTCTCCCTTTGTGACATACTTTATTCAATTTTGCAGTTTTGTATATTTTTTATGATTTTTTACTTAATTTTTTTCTGTTCAGTGATATGTCCCCCCCCCCTTTTTTTCAGATAATTTGAACATAGTGACTTTGATGACTAATTGGTTTCAGAAAAATATGAGTCACACCGTGGCACGTGCATACCTATGTAACAAACCTGCATGTTCTGCACGTGTGCCCTAGAACTTAAAAGTACAAAAAAAAAATTAAAAGACACTTAAAAAAAGAAATACAAGTCACTTGACTATTCTAGCTTATCCCAAAACATTTTCTAAATATTTTCTCCTCTCGGACGTGTCTAGCTGAGGAAATTGCTTCATACCTCAGTTGGAGCATCCAGCTTGTGTGGGTGCTCGACGATGCGCGATGACACTTGTAGCACATCATGTATTAGAGAACCCTCGGGAACACGGCCTTTGACTTTTCTTCAGCTTTTATTATCCCAAGATATTAGTACACTGAACTCTTGACAGTAAATAGTGGCTTTGACTTACAGTGTCAAAACTGGATTTGATATTGTCCTAGGCTAAACTTGAAGCTGACTGCCGGCACCACTGCTGGGGGTGCAGGGGTTGGAAGCCCCGTCCCCTGTGAGGATGGCCCAGCCTTGGCCTGGAGCCCCTGGAGAACCCGCTGCTCTTGGTGGCCTGCAGGCCCTTGGGTTCCTTCTAGCCTGAGCAAAGCTGGCCAGAATAAGAGACGGGGGGGAGCCCACACAGAAACAGGTTTCCTTGTGGAGACTCAGGTCAGAGAGAAAGGCAGCATGGTGCTCTAGTCCCCTCTTTACCCTCCACCCCCACTTCCTTCCACTCCTGCCTGGGGATGAGGGCCCTCCCCAAGGGCAGAGGGGTGGGGACTTCAGGGAAAACAGCTCTTGCACCTAAGGCAGTCGCCTGGCTTCTTACTGAGAGTGGCTCTGTGCAGGGCCAGATCTAGCAGAAATATTTTCTTTGAACTTTTATTATGGACATTTTCAAACATCCACATGAGTAGAGAGAATGGCATCACAAGCACTCGTGGACCTGTCATCGGCTTTAACAGTTGTCAGCTGTGCGCAGATCCTGTTCCAGCTGTCCCCACAGACGTGGGATGTGGCAGGGCTCTCAGCCTCCCTGCTAGGTGGACACTGGCCGTACTGACTGCCCAGCCTTTGGACCCCAGAGATGGGAGGAGTGAATGTCAGCCAGGTCCATGCTAACGTCAAGGCCAGACCGCCCGGGTGGGAACATCCTGCTTATAAACTTTGGAGTGTCTTTATTGGTCTTCCTGTTTGTCCAGCAGCTCCCCCACCACTCCTTCTGACTGTGGTATTGCCCCCTCTCCTACACACCCCTGAGCGGGACCCTTGACCCTCATCATTTTATGACCAGACCACTGGGTGTTTCTGGAACAGGCATTCATCATCAGTGTGGCTGGTGGTTGTGCATTCCCTCATATTGCTTAGTGTGGGCTACACCTAAGACATTGTTTAAGCAAGGAAATAGAAAGAAAAGACAACATAAGACACAGCAGCCCAAGGACAGGCATCTTCATGATCATCCCGTTGTTAGGCGGGGGTGGCTTTGACCTTGTGTATGACTTAAGGCTTCTCCAGCTTTATTTTCTCACCTTCCCAGCACATTGCAGTCTTCAGAATCTGTTTGCTTGTTTTTTTTTCCCTAGAGGTCTGTGCTATTCGTGTGCTTCTTATGAGTGATGGGGAGTGTGGCTGTCCCCGGTGTGCTCTGAATGGAAAGGCAGAAGACCAGGAATCACAGAGCCCATCCTCATTGGCCTCTGGGAAGAAGGTATTTATGGATCTGGGGAAATCAGGCTTTTCTTCCTGAACACAGCACATGTACAGTACAGCTCAAAAACACCTCCATGTTTCAGCAGGAATTTATCAGGGATTGTTTTCCTGTCATGTGTGTTTGTGCCAATGAAGCAAATATAACTTATAAAGCCTTAATTCAGCTCCAGAGTGTAGTTCCACAGATAAGAAATGCAGACAGGGCAAGCCCAGCCCAGAGGAGTAGGGGATAGCCCTCAGATGGGGAATTAGGGGGTAGCTCCCAGGTGGGAAGTCGGTGCTGCTTCCCAGGTGGGGAGTACGGGCTGCCGCCAGGTGGCTCCAGCACAGCCAAGGCTTCCAGCAGCCAAAGCGCTGAAACCCTGCTTATTTTTCGGAGTTCAGGGAGCTCTTTGAAGACCCCTAATAATTAAGACTGGGCTACCTGGAGACATGTGAATTCCCTTGCATCTGTTCATCAGAGTAGCTAAACAGGGCTTGGGTCTGAAGGCCTGGGCAATGCCCTGGAGATGGAGAAGCATGAGAGGAGTAACTCTCACATCTGGGGGTGAGACACGCTTTCACCTGGAATGAGCATTGGCTCCAAAGGGATGTGCAGAGACAGTCCAGAGTTGTGCGTTTCTAGTTCAAATTCAAAGAAGCCAATTCTCTTTGAAGCTCCCAGAACCTCTGCTGTCCTTGGCAAAGACTCTCCTGCAGTTTATTTTTCAGTATTCTTCATGCAGGGCAGCGTTACGAAACTACCCCCTCCTTAGCACATCCATCCGAGTTTATATCGAAATGAACTTGATCTCAACCCACAGCGTTTGTGTTTGGGAGCTTTGCTGTGCTCTGCCATCACTTTTGTCAATGAAAGTTCAAGGAGGCATGTTTAGGTTCCTAAGGGAGGATATTTAGTAAGATGAATGTCTGATGGTTCTGAGAACAGGAGGTTTTAGAGGGGAGGTGATATTATCTGCATTTCTCATATTATACAGTGTAAATAGCCACATACAGTGACTTACTGAGATTTTTAGTGCCCCCACCCCCAAAACGCAAGGGGGCAAACAGGCCTCATGCTTCTTCAACACTTGGTGCAGATCTGCTATGCAGAATCACCTGTGGAGCTTAAAAAATCAAAGAACCCAGACAAAACGGCGCACAAGCCCTGCCTCTGAAGATTCTAATGGGGGTGTGCTGCGGCGTGGCTCAGGGCATTGGTGCTTCAACCCACCCTACCCAGGTGACTCCAAGGTACAGCCACCTGGAACCTCAGCTTCAGGTATAGATCACTGCCTTTAGGATTTAATCATCGTGTCCCTAAGGCATTGGTCCTGGTGAAATGTGCAATCAGGGGGCTTTCTGGCTTTGGTTGACTGGGAGACCCATTTCCAAGTTGCATTCTGACCGCTTTGCTCTCTGTAGCCCCGGTGGGCTCTGGTGACGGTCACCTGGGGCCATACACCAAGGCCTGGATGCGCTGGCAGTTTGCTGACTGGCGTAGTTATAGGACAGTGTCTTGTAAAGCTCTGTGCCTCCCATACTGCTCACTAGCTCCCTGTGCCTTTTAGGGGTTGCAGGTATATGCAGCTGCCTCAGCCCCTGGGTTTCACATCTTCAGGAGACTGCCAGGATCTACCCAGGTCCTGCTCTGGGAGGCCACAGTGGGGTCCCCTGTTCTTGTCATAGAAAAAGGGCAGGTGCCCAGCGGATGCACTCAGGTGTGAGCTGGCATCTTTCAGCTTCCACCCTGGCCTTCTTGACACCTTCCTCTGTTGTTCTCCTGGGAGATGAAGCCCCTGATGTCCTGTAGTTACCAATCTTTAAAAGGCCTGCAGCATGGGGAACACACGTCCCAGAGAGGGGCGGGGCCGTTGGTTAACCTATACCAACTTTTTAATTGGCTAGAACTACTTCTGGTAACTGTTCTATCAAGAACCAGAGTGAGGCCCTGGGCCCTCAGTCTGAGGGATGGTGGCTGCTTTCTGTACTCATATCCATAGCGGGGATTTATCTGGGGATGGGCATCCTTTTGTGTGGGAAACGAGGTAGCCAGCCTCCCACAGGCCAAAAGTGCCCCCACCTCCTGTGCCATGGGCACCTCCCTGCTGTCCCGGTGCCACAGGGATTGAGGTTTTGTCACAAGGAGAGCTGCACGGGTCAACACAAGGTCAAAAACAGAGGCCTCATGGCCAAGATGGGCTTCCAGCACCCCTCACCTGCTCTCCAATGTCCCCACCCTGCCTAAGCTCTCAGTGTGCTCAGGCCAAGCAAGCCCCATGGAGTTGTCTCCGAGTTCTCTCTTGGGATCCATCCCACTTCCAGTCCAGCAGCCAGCCCGGCCACCCTAGCCGCAGAGGTGTCCATCCTCTGCCTTCCCTCCACAATCAAGGCCTGCCGTCCTCATAGCCATCCGAGTGGCTCCCCTGCTGCCACTCCCGCCTGCCAGGCTTTTTTCAGTACTGCAGCCACACTGATGCTTCTGTGGGTTGGAGTGTGCCACTCTTGTGCTCAGAACCCTCCATCTCATTCAGAATGAAACTCCAGGCCCTAAGTCTGACCCCACTTGGCCTCCCCTGACTCTGAGGTCACCTCCTGTGCTCTCCTGGTGCCTGCAGCCCCACTAGCCTTCTGCTGCTCCTCCAACGAGGCAGCTGTGCCTCTGCCCTTGGCACAGCTCTGCATTCCTCTTCTTCCAGCTCTGCTTAGATGCCATCACACAGAGCCGCCTTCTCTGACCCTGTATATAAAAGAGCACCCACCCCCGCCCCACATGAATGCCTCCTGCAGCTCTGTTCTTCAGCAGCACAACCACCAGCAGGTGCTGTTACGGCTACATGTTTGCTTTCTGGCTTCCTCTGGCGGAACGAGAGCCCTGGGAGGATGACGCTGGGCTGCTTTCCTTGCTGCTGCTTCTCTGGTGCCTGGCACACAGCAGGGGTCCACTGTTATTTTGTTAATGAAGTAATGTTACTTTCCCAAATGTACTGGGTTTTCGTAAGCAGCTCTCTCAGGCTATTTTGTTATTTTTTTTCTTACAGAACATTTGGAAAACAACTAGTAAAGCAGTGTCAAGTGTTGTTAATGAAAAAACCCAGGCTGTTGTAAATGAAAAAACACAGGTGCCTCTGGATGGTGATAACAGTGCTGATAGGTATGTCAGTGTACCATGGCAAAAATCTTGCTTTTCTGAACATGCAAATGACATGGGACTTACAAAGAATTGCTCAGATGTGAATCTCCACGCTTGTTCCTACATGGTCCGAGGGTGGGCTAGCAAACGCAGCTCTTAAATTGACGAAAAATGAATGGTGTTCTGAAGTTAATTTGCAGGAGTAGAGCAAGTAGTATGAGAAACTCTTGAATGTTAGGAGCCATAGAAGGTGAGTTCATACAAGAATCATCATCATCTCTGTTATGAACTCTGGGAAGGAATATGCTGAGCCTTAGCTGGGTACAAGCACTCGACATGATGGTAGTCGGTTATTTCATGGTGCATAACATACAGATTTCAAAACAGCATTTGGTGAACTTTGAAAACATTATGCCTTGTGAGATAAGCCAGTTGCAAAAAGACACATCCTTTGTAATTCTACTTATGTGAGGTCCCTAGAGTAGTCACATTCATAGACGCTGAAAGGAGAGTGGTGGTTGCCAGGAGCTGGAGGAGGAGGAGGGGAGCATTGTTTAATGGGTACAGAGCTTCAGTTTTGTGGGATGGAAAAGTCCTAAAAATGGACTGCACAACCATGTATGTATGCATACACTTAACACCACGGAGCTGTGCCTTCAGATGGTTCTGACGGTACTTTTTATGTTATTTTTATTTACCACAATTTAAGAAAACACAATAGCAGCAGGCAATACCAAATTTAAAGTAAGCATACTTTTTAAAAATAGTTGGTCTTCTTCTGGATTCTCTAATGTCATGCTGTACCTAAAATCGATGGTTTTACTCCTTCTAATGGAAATTAAACATTTAAGCATACAAAGAGCAAATGTAACTTTCCTCTCTTAAAGGAAAAACATGGGTAAATATAGACGTTTCTTTGTTTTCCTCATTATTGTTTCAGTTCCACCGTTTTCACTGATGCAAGTTTCCCTTCCATGATATTGTTCAAAGACGGTGACTGGTAATCGCCCGTCAATGGTGCCAAGAACAGCTACACTGACCACAATCCTTTCTGATCTACCTCCAATCCACCTAATCTTTACTCTTGATCTGCTGCTATAATATTGCTGCTTTTATTTATTTGTAAAATCCTCAAGCCTGACAGAACAGGGGGCAGGGCAGAGCATGAAGCGGGCATCATGCCCTGGAAGACCAAGGGCCAGGTCCAACCTGTGCCCATGGACATGCATGATTCAGCCCCTAGGTGGAAATTTGGGTAAAGAAAAATCAGTGGCAGCCACCTGTGAGGGCAGCCCACGCTGCACACCTGACTGTTCCCCACCGCTGTGGCTTTGCTGGCAGCAGTACTAGGGAGAATTGGACCCCCTAGATGGTTTGTGACCAGACAGTTGGATGCGTGGGCCCAGAGCTATTGTTTTTCTGAATCAATTTTCCTAACAATAAGCCTGCCTTCTATGACCGGATTTGTCTGTCTGTCTTTCCCCCGGAAATTTGATGGCTGAGGCCCTGTGGTTGTCCTGCCTCTATGTAGCATCCATTTCAGGGTAGAGCATCTCTGTGTGAAATTCTTACTTCGTTTGGATTCTACTGGGTAGATTGGCACATCCCCTGAAGCCCCAGTTAAGAAAATTTATTCTTTGCAGCTCGAGCAGAATGAGTTTCTCCAATGCTAGGGTCAACTAATGAAGAATTTCGCAACTTGTTTTTGAAACATGATTTCAAGACTTAGCTAAGGTGTGAGTAACTGTTCAATTAGAGAGAAATCTTCAACTGGAATCAGCCACCACGGGAATGTTATTGTTGTCTCTGTGCTGAGGCCTGGCAATGCAGGCAGGGCCTGTGAATACGCCCGGTGAACAAGAGCGGGGTGGGTCTCCCTGGGAGGGAGCTCTTTGACTCCACGTCCCACCTTCTACTTAGCTACTGCAGTCTGGCTTGGGCCCTCACTGGTCACAAACCCAAAGTGCTTGGGTGAGCAAACCTCTGGCCTGTGTGCTTGGTTAGAAGGAAAGGGTCTTCCTTCCTAGCAGCAGAAGACCTTCTTAGCCGTGAGCAGAGTGAAGCCTGGTGGGGGTACTCCTGTGTCTGTCTCCTGAGGCCTGAGCACAGTCCCCCCACCCCCAAGCCAGTCCCTGTTCTGAGGCCCTTTACACTTAATCTGGACAGACGCGTGTGCCCTTTTCTTCTTTCCCAGGACTCAGCTAAGACATGCAGGTTTGTTGTTGTTGTTTTTGTTGTTGCTTTCCTAAAGAAAATGGCTAAGAACTAAAGGACTATAAAGGCAAAAATAGGAAGCAAGTGACCAGGATGATGGATGGACTAAAAATATGTCACATTAGGAACAGCTGAAGTGACTTCAGATGTCCCTCTGGGAGGACAGACGATCCGGGTTGACATGCCATTGAAAGTGCCTAGAAGTGAGCTTCGGCTGACAGAGTGGACAGCATATGAGTCCCCACACCACAAGCCCCAGAGCTGACATGTCATGAGTAGTGCAGGGTTAAAGATAACCAGGTCCACGCACGTTTGTGTCTTTCCACGATGTCAGGCTTTTATTGATTGTGATTCAATCACTAAAGCCATGAGCTACATGGAGCTCCTAAGGAGGCATTTCTCCGTAGTACTTCTCATTCACTTGGCAGTCAGAGCCGCGGGCACACAGGCTAAAGCCACTCTACAAGTCAGTTAGTATTTGCAAGCCATAGGTAATACTTAATTGGCCTGTAAGTGTTACAGGCTAAACATTCCACAGCAAACAAAGTAACATTTAACATCAGGAAGAAGAAGATACAGGAGAAAGTGTTAATGAACCCGTCCATGGGGAGTCAAGAAGACAAAAGGAGTCCCAGTCTGGGCTGTGTGGTTCATCAGTCTTACAAGAAGGTAGCAGAGCCTCTGGCGGCAGATGCCAGGCTCTCATCACAAGTGACTGCAAGAACATGACAGCGAAGATGGCCATTTGGAGCCGTCAGCCTAATCTTGTATGATCACAGGGTCCTCCGGTGAGAACCGACGGTGGAAGAGTGTGCTCATGTGCTTACCTGGTTGGATGCAGTCTTTATTTTTTTATTTGTTTATTAAACAAAACATCTTCTCCTTGTTGGCAGAGTGCCCTATGAAAAGAAATGGAGCCTTTTTCTAAGATGGAGTTAGTTATGTCATGGGTACTCTATACTCGAAGGCTGATCGTGGTAAAGAGAGGGCTGGGGACGAACAGGGGGCCCAGGCAGTGGCATGGTGGTCACTGTGAGTGTCCCAGGCCCAGGACGTTGTGTTGGGTTTGAGGTTAAGTGCAGGTCCACCTTGTTGACCTAAAGAAAGAAACTGAGGCAAAATTAATAAATAGGGAGTTTATTTGGGCCAAGGTTGAGGACTGCAGCATGGGAAACATAGGGAAGTGCTTTGGAGAACAAACGAGAGGCTCGAGTTTTAAAGAAAAAAATGACAACTCAGGAGAGGGGGCAATGACAGAAGCTGTTCCTTAGGAATTCTGGTTGGTTTACAGAAATAACATTGGTCAATGATTGGCTATACACTGTTGAACTATAAGGTAGATGGCATATTATGGCTACTTGGCATCGGTCAGTTTAGAGCCCACATAGCAAGTGGCTTCGAGAGGTCATTATTTAGCTCAAGTGGAGTGAGACATGACTGCTGTGGTGTTTTAATGCCTCTCTGTGCCTGATCATTTAAAGGGGCTTGCATTCCTCAGATAAAATGTTTTCTTTCTTCCTCAACATGTAATAGTTTACTCTTCACCGAGGCAGATCTGTTCTCTGAGCTCAGTGCTAACAGACGCTGACAGTGAGCCTCAGCTGAGGCACTAGGATGAGAACTCTTGTGTAGGTGGGGACTGAGCTCCAGAGCCTCTGACCTAGGGCCTGTGTCCCCCAGCATGCCCACACCACCTCTTCTGCAGAGCAGAGCAGGCCCAGAGCCAGTTGGCTGCAGGCATTAGGACTATCGTCCTGGACTTTTCTCATGCAGAGTTAGTGCTGGCCAGGCCTTGCCACAGCCTCAGACAGACACTCGCCTCACTGGAGCCATGTGGAGGGAGACAGGCTGGGAGTAAGGCTGGTCTTACCAGAGGAGGGGCCCAGAGCTGCAGCCGAGAGAGGAACCCGCTGTGCCTCGCTCCCTCCTGCAGGGCTCGCTGGGGCTCATCAGCATGGTGATGACAGCTGAAAGCAGGGTCCTATGACAGGGGGACATAAAGATAACCTGCTAACTGGCTCTTGTCCCTGCCGGCTGGAGGCAGTGCCCTCGAGTCCCATTCCCAAGCCCTGCCTCCCTGCCAGACTTGGACTGCACTGGGCATAAGCAAGCAGTTACCAGCAGGCCTCCCACAGCGCCCCTCAGTCACCGCACTGTAGTGTATTCCAGCTGAGTCCAGGCCCCACAGGGCAGACAGAGCACGTTTTAAATGTGACTTGCCCCTTTGGGCGAACTGTCTGAAGCAGTGTCCTAGCTGGGCACAGATTTTAACAAATGGCTTTAAATAAGCTCCACTCTACATAAGACCTCTCCCGTGAGTGCCTGCAGCAGCCCCACTGGTTTGGCTTTGAACCACGTCATATCCCCCTGGTCAGCCTGGGCCTGACCCCCAGGAATGGGCCTGCGATCACAGCGAGGGAATTTCCAGCAAAGCCCGGGGAAAGGCATGATTCGTAATCAAATGAGCCAGATGTGTGACTGAAACACAACCGAGTTTCCTTTTCTTTCTGCACTTTCCTTCCCATACAGCATTCCCCACAAACCTTTCATTATAATTGCAAGTGCCTGGAGCAGCAGTGGCCCCAGTTTCCATCACAGGCGGCTGTGTGCTACTGGGACCACAGGCAGCACGTCCTCTGGCCTTCTCCAGGTTGGTGTCTAACCCCTGCCACTGAATTTAATCAGAAAGCTGCTGGTGAGCATCTGGGAGACTCACCCATATGTAGGCAGCCTCAGAGTTTGTCAGCGAACCATATTTTGCCTTTCTAAGTCATTCGGATACTGCTCAGGCAGTTGGAAGGAATCACTAAAATTTGTCAAGGGAAAATAGACTTTACATTTTTGCCGTCTGCAAGAGCATCATCTCTCAGCTGACAACCTTGTAGAATTATAGATGACCTTATGAAATTGCTAATTTTCTATTGGCTTAGCTGAGGGGGTAACATGAATTTCTGATACTAAGCCGCCCTGACATTCCTGATAACACATGCCTCATAGTTCTATCTGGTGCCACCTGGGCACTGTCTTGGCTAGCATGCTGGAGAGTGTGAATCCTACCACTCCCGAGACAGCACCAATGCACGGGGCTAATTTGTGGTCACCCACCCAGTAGCAGAGACCTCAGCAGCAGTGGGGCTCTTTATTAAATTGGCTTTTTGAGCATGGAGGACATCAAGTAATGATGCCAGTTGAGGCCATTCAATAAACCCTGAGCTGTTCTTAAACTTTTAAGGTCCAGGGCACCTCTTCTCTAGCAGCTCCCTGCAGCCTGAAGATAGAGGCTTCCTGCTGTATCCTGAGACTGCTGTGCTGTGCAGAGGATGTGGCCTCGGGGCTGCTTCCTGGGACTGTCACGATGGAGACCCCCAACAAGGCGGCCAGACCCATTCAAACCAGCACCCAGTGAGTACGCCTGTGGCCGGTTTCCCATTTTCCCACTTCTCCCAGAAGGTAAGGTGAAGGGATTGTAGAGGCCAGCACCACTTCTCCGTCCCCAGTCTGGAGCCACGCCCAATCTGTTGGTGATTTTAGTGTCTTCATTGTTTGCTTTAATTCTACTTGCAGTTGAGTCCAGTGATTTTCAAGTCACCATGCTGTAGATGTAATTGGCCACTGTTTGCCATCAGAGACCCATGCCACTTCGTTGCCTTTATGCTTCCCATCAATCACATACCGAGACTGAGGCTTTGTCTGACTGTGTGTATTTTTAACTGGACGTGCACAGCACACTAGGAGAGGAAAAAAATACATGGGAGCATGAGAATTGACCGTTTTGATACTTAAGCCATTTCTACTTCTATGATCTTTCTTTTCCTGCTTTCTTTAATCCTTCATTTATACTGCCAGCTATGTAATGGTACCAATACCATATGCTTCACTCAAGACCAGCTTTTAACACATAAATGATGATCATGGAAGTCTTGTGTGATTGGAAGCTGAAGCTTGAGTATCCTAAACTATTCCCAACTCCCCAACAGCTTTGCAGCACAATAAACTAGGAAGAAATGTAGAAAGGATGGCACCCACCCTCACGTGGAGTTTTTTGCAAAAACACAAGAGGTAGTGACTTGTGGGAGATACCACCTTTCATGTACATTAAATCAGTAATGAAAGAAACTCTACATTTTATTATTATTAATGTAGCTAGAGCAGTGACTCCCAAATTTTTGCTGACCTCAGAGTCAGCTGGGGGCTTGCTATCCCCACCCCAGTTTCTGACCCAGTGGGTCTGGGGTGGATCAAGAATTAGCGTGTCTCACAAGGGCCCAGGTGATGCTGATGCTGCTGGCCCTGTGACCCCACTCTGAGAACCAGTGGAAGTGAAGCCTTTCATCAGGTTTCTGAGACTTGGCTTCTAGCTGGCTGGGCCTAGGACAGGCTGCTTGGCTTCTGCCCTCCCACCTTACCTGGTGATATTGTCCACTGTCATGAAATCTGAAGCCTCTCCCTCTCTCCTACAGCTCCCATGACCTTCCACCTGGTACTCCTCACACCCCCAGCCTCACAGCATTGCAGCCTGGTCCTGAGAGCTTCTATCCCCCTACTCAGCGTCCTCCTGTGGCTGTCCTAGCTCGAAATCCTGATGACTCCATGAACCCCATTATCGATTGCTTCCTGGAAATGGAAGCTTGGGCACCTCCAAATCTGGGATTCCGTGTGCAGATGGCTTCTGGAAAGGCTGTGTGTCTAATGATGGATTTTGGGGACAGCTCTGGGGTTGAAATGAGGCTACACAACATATCTGAGGCAATGGCGGTGACTGTCTACCACCAGTACTCAAAAGGTAAGGTGCACAGTGTCCTTATCAGGAGCCTGGGAAGGAGATCCTGAGCTAGGGGACTCAAGAGGCAGTGCTGGGAACAGAAAGGGAACCCTATTCCATTTCTCTGGACTCAGCCAACCTTCCTGGCTGCAAGAGCAGTAGCTCATTGGCACGCTGCGCACATAGGCGGGTCTGTGCACTGTATTTTGCACTGTGGCCAACTCTACGTACTTCGTCGCATTTAATCTTTCCACCTGTCCTGTGAGGTAGAGGTGGTGAGGCTGAGGGATGTGCCCTGAGGTCACAAAGCTAATGTACTGGCACTTCATCCTATGCAGAGGCAGAATTCTGAAAATAATAACTATTGAAAAATTACTTAAATTGTCCTTCAAGTACATGCACACACATACACACACACGCAATATTGTATGCAAATTCTTTTGCACTAAAATTTCCAACATTTTGTAGTCTCAACCAAAGTAAGAAAAAAAAAATATTTATATTCCAGTGTTGGATCCAGTCTATGCAACTACTAAAACCCTAGGGATGGTGATTGAGAGTGGGAGGTGAGTGGAGAGTTCTGATACTTTTCTACTTGCTGATAGGATTTAATTTTTTCTTTTTTTTTTTTTTCTTTCTTTCTCCCCTGTTTTTTGAGATGAAGTCTTGTTCTGTTGCTCAGGCTAGAGTGCAGTGGCACAAGCAACCTCCACCTCCCAGGTTTAAGGGATCCTCCAGCCTCAGTCTCCCAAGTAGCTGGGATTATAGGTGTGTGCCACCACACCCAGCTAATTTTTTGTATTTTTGGTAGAGACTGGGTTTCACTATTGGCCTGGCTGGTCTCAAACTCCTGACCTCAAGTGATCTGCCTGCCTGGGCCTTCCAAAGTTCTGAGATTACAGGTGTGAACCACCGTACCTGCCCCCCTCCTTTTTTTTTTTTTTAAGTTACTTTTTGAGCGTGATACATTTTCGTGGTGTAAACTGCCACATTCTAGAAGGATGTATAGTAAAAAGTCCTTTTCTATTGACCCATAGTTAACTACTGTCTTCCACTTCTTATATCTTTTATATGTATAAGCAAGTATAAATGTTCTTTCCTCTCCTTTCCACAAATGGAAGTATACCATGCACAGTGTCGCACTCCTTGCCCACTTAAATGCAAATCCATATCCAGACAGGCTGCCCTGTCTACACAGAAAGAGCTTCCCTGACTTTTGATGTGGCTGCTGAGGAGTCCATTAATTGAATGCACCAAATCTACTCAACTATTTCTTTTCATTGGTGGGCATTGAAATTGTTTCTGATCTTTCAGTATTGCAAGCAACATTGCAGTGAATGATTACATGTGTATGTCATTTAATGGAAAGGTAAGATTACTGCCTCAAATGCTATGTGCATCTGTAATTGATAGTTATTGCTAAATTGCTTTTAATTAGGATTCTTGGCCAGTTTACATTCCTGTGAGCAATGTAGAGATCAATACAATAAGTAAAAACAGTATCTTTCTGAAGTTTAAAAATGTGCATTTTATTAGTTTCATCCTTGTCAACTGCCAGTATATGACCATATTCAACCAAGCAGAGCATTTTCACATTCCATCTAATATGGGGTTTTGTTGAGTTCCTTTAGTTATTAAGAAAATGCGTCCTTTTAGTATACGTTGCAAATATTTTTTTCAGTTTGTCATTTGTATTTTGGTTTTACTTATAGTTTTTTTTTCTTTTCATGTAAGAATTTTTAACTTTTATTGAGTATACTTTATCAACCTTTTATTTTATGGTTTCTGAGTTTAACGTTGTAATTAGAAATGCTTTCCTTACTCTAAGTTTATGGAACAGTTATCTTATGGTTTCTCCTAGAATTTTTATTATTCTGTCTTTCCATTTAAATATTGAATGCATTTGAATGTATATCCTGGCATAAAGCCTGCATTGTAGTTTCCATCTGACTGTTTCCTGAAAGGCCACCCATTTGGCTCAGTGTCATTTGCTGGAAGATTCGGTTGCCACACTGATGGGGCGTGCTAGCTCCACCTGTGCTTGTTTCCTCTCTGCCCTCAGGCGGTTTGCTGGCTTCCCTTGTCACTCATCTTTTCTACTATTATTCTTGCCATTTTTGCTGGTTCATATTTCCACATGAACTTTAGACTCACACTGACTATTATAAAAATATCTTATTGGTATTTTTATTTAAATGATGTGTTGATGAAAAGAGTCAAACTAAGTAAAATTCTGAAGAGATTTATTCTCAGCCAAATATGAGTGAACATGGCCTGAGGCACAGCCTCAAGAGGTTCTAAGAACTTGTGCCCAAAATGGTCATGCTACAGCTTGGTTTTATACATTTTAGGGAGATGTAAGACATCAATCAAATACACCTAAGATGTACATTCGTTCTGTCGAGAAAGGTGGGACAACTCAAAGATGGGGGTGGGAGGAGGCTTCCAGGTCATGGGTGAATGCAAAGATTTTCTGATTGGCAATTGGTTGAAAGAGTTAAGTATTAATATCTGGAATTAATAGAAAAAAGTATCTGGGTGAAATAACAGGTGGTGAAGACCAAGGTTTTATTATACAGACAAAGCCTCCAGGTAGTAGCCTTCAGAGAGAGTAGATTATAAATGTTTCTGTCAGTCTTTAAAAGGTGCCAGACTCTGTTAATTCTGTCCTGGATCAGGAAAAGATCTGAAAAGGGAAGGGGATTCTCTACAGAACATAGATTTTCCACACAAGATACAGCTTTGTAAGACCATTTCAACATGTCAAAGAAATATATTTTGGGGTAAAATACTTCAGTTTCTTTCAGGGCCTGCTATGTGTCATGTCATGTTGGTGTTTTATTGCTACAAAAAGTCTGTTTTGTCATTTTTAAGGCCTCTGTTTAACTGTTAATGCTGGTTACTTGTGCCTGAATTCCAAAGGGAGGAGGGTATCATGGGGCATATCTGACTCACCCTTCCCATCATGGCCTGAACATGTTTTCAGGTTAACTTTGGAATGTTCTTGGCCAAAAGGAGGGGTTCATTCAGTCGGTTGGAGGGCTTAGAATTTTATTTTTGGTTTACAGATGTTTAATTTATAAGTTAATTTATGCAGAGTCTTTATGCAAGAGTCTCCCCCTGCATGCACTGCCCTGTTCCTGTCCATTTTTCCATACATCTTTCTTTAAAAGTATTTTAAACATTTTTGTTTTTTATTTTCTTTTCTGTTTTAATAGAGACAGGAGTCTCACTATATTGAGCAAGCTGGTCTCAAACTCCTGGCCTCAAGTGATCCTACAGCCTCAGCCTCCCAAAGTGTTGGGATTATAGGCATGAACCACTGCGCCCAGCCTGAACATTTCTTTATATGGAATTTACATGTTTCTTGTATGAGACTTTATTTTTTGCTCTATTTTATTATAAAAGGGATATTTTTTCCCATTTTGTTCCCAAACTGGTTGTCATTGGTATATAGAAGAGTTGCTACTATTTGCTTTTGTTTTGGATCCTCCTCTCACTGAATTCTCATGTTGTTTGTAGTTATCTTGAAGTGTATTCTTTAGCATTTTTCAGCTATGTAAACATATTAATTATGAATGGCAATTATCAACCTCTGATTTCCAATTTGACATCTCCAGTTTCTTTCTATTGTTTAATTACAATGACTGGTACTGCCAAGACAGTGTTAAATGAGATAGATGATGATGGGCATGTCAGTCTCAGGATCTTCTGGTGTTTTTGAACTGCTTTTGCAGAATTATAAGTAATGAGAGAAATCTAGCCTGATTGACTCCATCTTGCTTCTAACTTCACAGACTAAAAAATTTTTTACTTATTCTAATGCAGAAGCCAGGATAATTATGAGAGGGATTTAGTTTACCATTAAACTTGGAGGCAAAGGAAACTGACACCCTCCTTATCTGAAGATTAAAGCCACATTCATAAGGCATGGTTAAAATTATGTTAGGGGTTTGGACTTTGCTAATGAGTAGGCATGGTTAAAAAATAACTGGCCATTGCTTAGTTTGTGTTTCTAAAGCTTGTCTGTTGCCCCAGAGTCATGTAACTGGGGGTTGCAAAAGGTAACTTTCCCAACTACTCCTATAGATAACATCACTATTGTGAAACCTAAAGATCTGATCTTTCAGATATTTTTTAGATTTAACATTTCAGTAGACCAAGAGACGCCATCTGGTTCTGAGACTACCCCCTCACATCCCCGCCAAGGAACTAACCCAGCTACACAAAGACAGTTTGAGATGCTCCTGTGATTTCATCCCAGTTGTTCAACCAATCATTTGTTCCAGTTTCCCAGAACCCTGCTGGGAAAGTACTTTTTAAAAAGTACTTTTGCAAGACCCCAGCCTCCAAATTCTGGGGGAGACAGGTCAAGAATTTTTTCCCTGTTGTCCTTGCTTGGCAGGTCTGTGATTATTACGTTCTTTGCTGTAACACCTGCTGTTCTCATTAGGCTTTTCAGGGCAGTGGGAAAGAAGAACCCATCAGGCTGTGACATTTTTTCATTAAACTTGATACTAGATTTGGACAGTTATAATTTATCATATAAAGGAAGTTTTCATCTTTTCCTCTCTTAATGAAGACTTAAAAAAAATCAAGAGTTGTTGATTTTGTTAAATTCTCTCCAGCATCTGTGAAGCTGATCTTATAACTTTATTCTTTGCTTCTTTAGAACTACAAATATCATGTGTTATATTAGCTGATATCTTATTGACTCATTCTTGAATTCCTAGGGGTGAAAAACGCTTGATTTTGGTGAATTGCTTTTTGGTTATGCTGCTGAGTTCAGTTTTCTAACTTATTATTCATGATTCTTCCACTGGTCTTTGTGAATGGCATTGGCTTCTAGTCACCGATTTTATTTACTTATTTATCATTCTTTTGTCAGAGTAGACACAGATTTATTGAAGACAATTCACAGAGTAAGAGCAGGCTTGAGCAAGTGGCTGCTCAAGAGCCCCCTCAATTAGGGTTTTTTAAAAAAATGTTTATTTCCTCAATTAGGCTTTTTTTAAAAAATGTTTTTATATTATAAAAAACGTTTTTATAAATGTTTTACATTATATATATATACACACACACACACACCACACACACACACACACACATATATATATCACAGTTTCTTTATCCACTCATTAATTGATGGGCATTGGGTTGGTTCCATGTTTTTGCAATTGTGAATTGTGCTGCTATATGTGAATTGTGCTGCTATAAACATGCATTGCAAGTATCTTTTTCATATAATGACTTCTTTTCCTCTGGAAACTAGATAACCAGTAGTGGGATTGCTCGATCAAATGGTAGTTCTACTTTTAGTTCCTTAAGGAATCTCCACACTGTTTCCCATAGTGGTTTACATTCCTACCAGCAATGTAGAAGTGTTCCCTGTTGACTACGTCCACACCAACATTTACTATTTTTTGATTTTTTTGATTATAGCTATTTGCAGGAGTAAGGTGGTATCGCATTGTGGTTTTGATTTTGCATTTCCCTGATCATCAGTTATGTTGAGCATTTTTTCATATGTTTGCTGGCCATTTGTATATCTTTTTTTGAGAATTGTCTATTCATGTCCTTAGCCCACTTTTTGATGGGACTGTTTGGTTTTTTCTTGTTGATTTGTTCAAATTCATGTAGATACTGGATATTAGTCCTTTGTCAGATGTATAGATTGTGAAGGTTTTTTTCCCTATCTTTGGGTTGTCTGTTTACTCTGCTGACTGTTTCTTTTGCCATGCAAATTCTCTTTAGTTTAATTAAGTCCCAACCATTTATCTTTGTTGTTATCGTATTTGTTTTTGGGTTCTTGCTCGTGAAGTCCTTGTCTAAGCCAATGTCTAGAAGGGTTTTTCCAATGTTTTCTTCTAGAATTTTTTATAGTTTCAGGTCTTGGATTTAAGTCCTTAATCCATTTTGAGTTGATTTTTGTATAAGGTGCAAGATGAGGATCCAGTTTCATTCCCTATGTGTGGCTAGCCAATGATCTCAGCACCATTTGTTGAAAAGGGTGTCCTTTCCCTACTTTATGTTGTTGCTTGCTTTGTCGAAGATCAGTTGGCTGTAAGTGTTTGGGTTTATTTCTGAGATCTCTATTCTGTTCCATTGGTCTATGTGCTTATTTTTATACCAGTACCATGCTGTTTTAGTGACTATGGCTTTATAGTATACTTTGAAGTCAGGTAAGGTGATGCCTCCAGATTCGTTTTTTTGCTTAGTCTTGCTTTGGCTGTGCAGGCTCTTTTTTGGTTCCATATGAATTTTAGAATTGTTTTTTTCTAATTCTGCGAAGATGATGGTGGTATTTTGATGGGAATTGCATTGAATTTGTAGATTGCTTTTGGCAGTATAGTCATTTTCACAATATTGATTCTACCAATCCATGAGCATAGGATGTGTTTCCATTTGTTTGTGTCATGCATGATTTTTTTTCAGCAGTGTTTTGTAGTTTTCCTTGTAGTGGTCGTTCACCTCCTTGGTTAGGTATATTCCTAAGTTTTTTTTTGTTTTGTTTGTTTGTTTGTTTTTTCAGCTGTTTTAAAAGGGGTTGAGTTCTTGATTTGATTCTCAGCTTGGTCTCTGTTGATGTATAGAAGACCTACTGATTTGTGTACATTAATTTTGTATCCAGAAACTTAGCTGAATTCTTTTATCAGTTCTGGGAGCTTTTTGTATGAGTCTTTAAGGTTTTTTAGGTGTACAATTATATCATCAGAAAACAGTGACAGTTTGACTTCCTGTTTACTGATTTGGATGCCCTTTATTTCTTTCTCATGCTTGATCTGGCTAGGACTTCCAGTACCATGTTGAAGAGAAATGGTGAGAGTGGGCATCCTTGTCTTGTTTCAGTTCTGGAGGGAATGCTTTCAACTTTTCCCCATTCAGTATTATGTTGGTTGTGGGTTTGTCATAGCTGGCTTTTATTATATTGAGGTATGTCCCTTGTATGCTGATTTTGCTGAGAATTTTAATCGTAAAAGGATGCTGGATTTTGTTGAATGCTTTTTCTGCATCTGATGAGATGATCATATGATTTTTATTTTTAATTCTGTTTATGTGGTGTATCACATTTATTGACTTGCATATATTAGACCATACCTGCATCCCTGGTATGAAACCCACTTGATCATGGTGGATTATCTTTTTGATATGTTGGATTCAGTTAGCTAGTATTTTAAGGATTTCAGCATCTATATTCATCAGGGATATTGGTCTAAGTTTTCTTTTTTGGTTATATCCTTCCCTGGTTTTGGTATTAGGGTGATACTGGCTTCATAGAATAATTTAGGGAGGGTTCCCTCTTTATTTTGTAGAACAGTGTCAATAGGATTGGTACCAACTTTTTGAATGTCTGGTAGAATTCTCCTCTGATTTTGTCTGGACCTGGACTTTTTGTTGTTGTTGTTGGTAATTTTTAAATTACTGTTTCAATCTTGCTGCTTGTTATTGGTCTGTTCAGGGTATCTAATTCTTCCTGACTTAAGCTAGGAGGGTGGTATCTTTCCAGGAATTTATCCATCTCTTCTAGGTTTTCTAGTTTATGTGCATAAAGGTGTTCATAGTAGCCTTGAATGATCTTTTGTATTTCCGTGGTATCAGTTGTGATATCTCCTGTTGCATTTCTTATTGAGCTTATTTGGATTTTCTGTCTTCTTGGTTAATCTTGCTAATGGTCTACCAATTTTATTTATTTTTTCAAAGAACCAACTTTGTGTTTTATTTATCTTTTGTATTTTTTGTTTATTTCAATTTCATTTAGTTCTGCTCTGATTTTGGCTATTTCCTTTCTTCTGCTGAGTTTGTGTTTGGTATGTTCTTGTTTCTCTAGTTCCTTGAGGTGTGACCTTAGAATGTCAGTTTTTGTGCTCTTTCCATCTTCTTGATGTAGGCGTTTATGGCCATGAACTTTCCTCTTAACACTGCCTTTGCTGTGTCCCAGAGGTTTTGATACATTGTGTCACTATTGTTCAGTTTGAAGAATTTTTAACTTTCCATCTTGATTTCATTTTTGACCCAGTGATCATTCAGGAGCAGGTTATTTAGTTTCCATATATTTCATGGTTTTGAAGGTTCCTTTTGGAGTTGATTTCCAATTTTATTCTGCTGTGGTCTGAAAGAGTGCTTGATATAATTTCAATTTTCTTAAATTTATTGAGGCTGTTCTGTGGCCTATCTTATGGTCTATCTTGGAGAAAGTTCTATGCGCTGTTGCATTGAGTGTATATTTTGCGGTTGTTGGATGGAATGTTCTGTACATATCTGTTAAGTCCATTTATTCCAGGGTATAGTTTAAATTCATTGTTTTTTGTTGACTTTCTGTCTTGATGACCTGTGTAGTGCTGTCAGTGGAGTATTGAAGTCCCCCACTGTTGCTGCTGTGTATCTCATTTCTTAGGTCTATTAGTAATTGTTTTATAAATTTGGGAGCTCCAGTGTTAGGTGCATCTATGTTTAGGATTGTGATATTTTCCTGTTGGACAAGGCCTTTTATCATTATATAATGTCCTTCTTTGTCTCCTTTAACTGCTGTTGCTTTAAAGTGTGTTTTGTCTGATATGAAAATAGCTACTCCTGCTCACTTTTCGTGTCCATTCACTTGAAATGTCTTTTTCTGCCACTCTACCTTAAGTTTGTGCGAGTCCCTATGTGTTACGTGAGTCTCTTGAAGGCAGTGGATAGTTGATTGGTGAATTCTTATCCATTCTGCTATTCTGTATCCTTTAAGCGGAGCATTTAGGTCATTTACATTCAATATTAGTATTGGGATGTGAGGTACCATTCCATTCATCATGCTATTTGTTGCCTGTATATATTGGTTATTGGTTTTTTGTTTTTGTTTTTTAAATTGTAGTTTTGTTTTATAAGTACTGTGAGATTTATGCTTTAAAGAGGTTCTGTTTCGATGTGTTTCCAGGATTTGTTTCAAGTTTTGGAGCTCCTTTTAGCTCTTCTTGTAGTGGCACCTTGGTAGTGGTGAATTTTCTTGGCATTTGTTTGTCTGAAAAAGACTGTATCTTTCCCTCATACATGAAGCTTAGTTTCATTGGAAACAAAATTCTTGGCTGATAATTGTTTTGTTTGAAGCAGCTGAAGATAGGGCTCCAAACCCTTCTAGCTTGTGTGGTTTCTGCTGAGAAATCTGCTGCTAATCTGATAGGTTTTCCTTTAGAGATTATCTGGTGCTTGTATCTCATAGCTCTTAAGATTCTTTCCTTCGTCTTAACTTTAGATAACTTGAGGACAGTGTAGGTACACCTAGGCAATGATCTTTTTGCAATGAATTTCCCAGGTGTTCTTCATACCTCTTTTTTTTGAAACAGTCTTGTTCTGTCGCCAGGCTGGAGTGCAGTGGCACAATCTCGGCTCATTGCAACCTCCACCTTCCAGGTTCAAATGATTCTCCTGCCTCAGCCTCCCAATTAGCTAGGACTACAGGCGTGTACCACCATGCCCAGCTAATTTCTGTATTTTTAGTAGAGACAAGGTTTTACCATGCTGGCCAGGATGGTCTCCATCTCTTGACCTTGTGATCTGCCCACCTTGGCCTCTTCAAGTGCTGGGATTGCAGGTGTGAGCCACTGTGCCCATCTTTGTGCTTCTTGTATTTGGATGTCTGGGTCTCTAGCAAGGCTGAGGAAGTTTATTCTCCTTGATTATTCCCCTGAATATGTTTTCCAGACTTTCAGATTTCTGTTCTTCCTCAGCAACATTGATTATTCTTAGGTTTGGTCATTTAACATAATCCCAGACTTCTTGGAGGCTTTGTTCTTATTTTCTTATTTTTTTTTCTTTGTCTTTGTTGGATTTGGGTAATTCAAAGACCTTGTCTTTGAGCTCTGAATTTCTTTCTTTCACTTGTTCAATTCTACTGCTGAGACTTTTCAGAGCATTTTGCGTTTCTATAAGTGTGTCCCTTGTTTCCTGAAGTTTTGATTATTTTTTCTTTATGTTATCTATTTCCTTGAGTATGTCTCCCTTCACTGCTTGTATCATTTTTTGGATTTTATTACATTGGGCTTTGCCTTTCTCTGGTGCCTCCCTGATTAGATTAATGACTAACCTCCTGAATTCTTTTTCAATTAAATCAGGGATTTCTTCTTGATTTGGGTTCATTGCTGGTGAGCTAATGTGATTTTTTGGAGGTATTAAAGAATCTTGTTTTGTCATATTACCAGAATTGGCTTTCTGGTTCCTTCTCATTTGGGTAGGCTGTATGAGAGGGAAGGTCTAGGGCTAAAGGCTGTTGTTCATATTGTTTTGTCCCACAGGGTATTCCCTTGATGTAGTACTCTCCTCCTTTTCCTATGGATGTGGCTTCCTGACAGCTAAGCTGTAGTGATTGTTATCTTTCTTTTGGATCTAGCCCCCAGCAAGTCTACCAGGTTCCAGGCTGGTACTGGGGGTTCTCTGCACAGAGTCCTGTGATGTGAACTATTTGTGGACATCTCAGCCACGGATACCAGCACAGTATTTGGGGTATCTCCTGGGTCCTGCAGGAGCAATCTGCTTCCTATGGAGGGTCCGTGGTTCCTCTCAGCTTTCCTGATTTATTCCTGCAGTCATTCTGGAGCAAAAATTCACCACATGAGCCTCCACACACTGCACTGTCGGTCCACGTGGGAGCTGCAATCTAGTCCTTTTTCCCATCCACCATGATCCCCACTTTATTTAGTTATTTTTAAAGAGTGGACTAAGGCACCTAAACCTTAGAACCCAAGTTCCAGTTAATGAATAGGTCAACTCTAGAAAAACTCAGAAGGTAACAGCAAGACCTGATTCTAAATGCTAAAACCCTTAAAGGCATTTGCAAATGCATTTGAAAAATAGTCCAGTTTTCCTGTTGCCTCATTACAGCTTTTCTCCTCAAAGACAGGTGGGTAGTCTGGGTCACCTTCACACAACTGGTGCTGAACAATTTCTAGTCATTGATTTTTGTGCAGTGGTTTTGATCTTTAATATCAGTGCTATGTGAAAGCTTTCTTTATTTTTCATTTGCCCTGAAACAGTTTAAGTGGCATCAGAAATACATATTCTATTTTGGAGAATTTCCTTATTAGCCCTCTGGAACTGGTACTTTCTTCTTATTGCCTTTGGAGTAGCTCATTGACACCTTCCTCTATTTCTTCTATGAAAATTCATCTGTTAAGAATTTCAATTTCTCCACCAGTTGGATCTTTTAAGTTACTTTTTCTTGTATAATAATTATCTATTTAATCTAGGCTTTTACATTTGTTTGCATAGAGGTGAGCAAAATAGGCTCTTATAGTTCTTTTATTTTAATTGGCATCTATAGTTACTTTCTTCTATCATTTTTATTTTATTTTATGTCTACTTCTTTCCTTAATCAGTTGGGTAAATTTGCATTAGTTTATTTAAAGAACTAGCTTTCAGATTTTGTTTATTCCACATTTTCCCCAGTTTATTAATTTCCGCTTTTTTCTTCTTTTTGCTTTTATAGATATTCTTTCCTTCTTTTACATTTTCAGTTGGATATTTCCACCTAAAAAGAAGCAGAGGCACAAAATATAATTTTAAAAAGTTTACTTGTACCAAAATGAAAACAGCTGTCAGAAAGGCTCAGACCCCAGTAACCTTGGATAAGAGCTTATTTCTGCCTTTGTCACAAGTATGTTTTTAAAAGCAAAAAGAGGCCACAGGGAGTGGGCTGATATAAAGCTGTTTGTCAGGAATTTTCATTGGTTTACAGAGATGGCATTGATTTGTGATTGGCTATACATTGTATGGGTTACGGTGTCCTGTGTGTGCCATTGTTAGGTTAATTTATAGCCACTCATGGGATAGCTAGCAGTTTCAAGACAAGATTCCTTAGCCCAACAAGGGAAGTAGAATGTGACTGCTGTCTCGTTCCCACGCGCCTCTGGGGACTGATCATTTAGAGGTTTGCATTCCTCAGAAAAAAAAAGCTTCTTTTCTTTCCCAGATGCTAAATGAGTTACTATTTACATTTAAAATTTTCATGTCTTGTGACCTCTTTTGTGAATTGCTTTCATTATTAATTTCTAGTTTTAATGTAGCATGATAAGCACATATTTTCTCTGCTGTTTTAACATTTTTTAAGTCTTGATGTTGTCTTTATGGCTTAAAACATGGTCAGTGTTAGGAATAAAAATCCATGGCTGCTGAGGAGGTTACAGGCAGCTGCAGCCCCGTGTCTCTCCTGCACAGTGAGTGTGGGCTGGCTCCAGGTATCTGCCATTCGCTGAGCCCCTTTGGTCACCCTCTTGTGGTCCTTATCTCCACACCACGCCTACCAGTGGGAAAGGGTGATGAGGAAGAGGGGGTGTTGGGAGGGAGAGAAGAAAAGAGAGAGAGAAAGAGAGGGAGGAAGGGGAGAGAAAGGAAAACAGATGGAGAGGCAGGAAGAGAGAGGCAAACATTCGGTCAGATGAGGTTGAGGATCAGGATTCTAGGTGATCTTCCCACATGGCTGGCCCTCTGTCCTGAGTAGGAAGACATAACCTTTATGTTTCTTTACCCTTTTCACTGCAAATCCCAATTCCTTGAATAACCCAGGTGGCCCAAGCCTCTTCCTTTATGTCTTCTGCCCTGCCTTGCCTGGAGGCCCCTGCAGCCTGGGCGTCGCTCCCACCTCATCACACAGCCACTCACAATTTTGGGCATTCTTTCTTCTGCCACCTTTTAGAATCATTGTCCTAGATGTTTCTCTACAATAGAGTTGGCTTTGCTGTGTGAATCATTCTGATCATTCTTATTTGAGATACGTGAGTTTAGTGATTTTGTCTTTATTGAAATCACAGATGTTTGTCATATTTTACGTTATGGGTTCTGTGTACATTTTTAAATGCATTTCATTAAAGAGTCTTTTCTTTCTTTTGCATGTTCATCTGAGTTAGCCTTCTGATACTTGAAAGGTTTGTGCTTTATTTTAGTTGACCCCTTTTATTTATAAAATGTCCTTATCCCTCTGCTTCTTTAGAGTAACCATTGATTACCTACCGTGAGTAATGATGAAATTAGCTTATTCCCCATCTTCCTCTTCCCCTCTCTCTTCTTTATCACCAGTTTTAGTCATTTTCTTTCTTACTAATGTATGCCTTTACCTTTCTTAATTGCTTTGTTGAATCTTCATGTCTTTTCATTTCCAGCAATTACTTAAGAGGCAGTCTGCATTATTCCACAGCTCCCACCTCTTCTTCTGTCCCCCCACCCAAATTTGGTTTATTGTATGATTTCTACTTTGTCAGAATATGAGATATTTATCTTTTTTTCCTACCACCTGTATATTAGTTTGTTTTTGCATTGCTGACACTGGATAATTTATAAAGAAAAGAGATTTAATTGGCTCACAGTTCTGCAGACTGTACAGGAAGCATTGATGCTGCCATCTGCTCAGCTTCTGGGGAGGCCTCAGGAAACTTACAGTCACTGCAGAAAGCGAACAGGGAGCACACACGTCACACAGCTGGAGTAGGAACAAGAGAGGGGGGAGGTCTCACACACTTTTAAACGACCAGATCTCATGAGAACTCACTCACTATCATGAGGACAGTACCAAAGGTTGGGTGGTGGGGAGGTGACACTAAACCATTCATGAGAAATATGCCACCATGATTCAGTCACCTCCCACCCCCTCACCACCAGTGTTGAAGACCCAACCTTCAATACTGGTGACTACAATTCAACATGAGACTTGGTGGAGGCACAGATCCAAACCATATCAACCTGCTTCCCCACATTAGTCTTAGTTCTGGTTCTAGAGCTAAATATATTCAGTCCTCACTCTTGGTTTTTTCTTTTTGTCATTGTGTTCCTATTTGGTTGTCTGAAGTTTGTCCTCTAATAGATTTTTTAGGAAGACCGATGGAATAAGCTTCCTCTAAGTTCCCACATATTCAGAACTGTTGCTGCCATTATATTGGAATGACAGTGTGCTGGCTCTGGACTCCTTGAACACATGTTTTTTTTTTCCTGGGGAATCTGGTTGTCTTTCTGCTCTGTTCTCTCCTGTAACCATGGTTCCCGAAGTGTGACCCAGCAGCATCATGACCATCTGAGACTGGCTTAAAACACAGACTTTCAGGCCCACTGCAGACCTACTGAATCAGAAATTTAGCTAGTGGCCCCGGCACTCTGTCTGAAGAAGCCTCCCTGAAATTCTCCATTCTGTCTTTCTTATCCTAGGTGATTCTAAGGCCAGCCTTCTTTTTTTCCCTCATTGATTATTTTTGTGTGATTGTCAAGAGAATTTTTACTATTATTATTTTTTTTTCTTCAAGATACAGTCTCACTCTGTTGCCCAGGCTGGAGTACAGTGGCACACTCTCAGCTCACTGCAACCTCCACTGTCAAGTGATTCTTGTGCCTCAGCCTCCCAAGTAGCTATAGAGATAGGGTTTCACCATGTTGGCCAGGATGGTCTCAAACTCCTGACCTCAAGTGATACCCCCACCTCAGCCTCCCAAAGTAACGGGATCACAGATGTGAGCCACCATGCCCAGCCAAGAATTATTTATTTGCAAGTCTAGGAGCTTTGCCAGAACATGTCTGAGTACTGGCCACTCTGGGTCACCTTTCTCCAGCACACACTCTACCTGTTCAGTGTGTCCTTTGTTTCAGGAAAGATTTCTTGAATTAGATCTTTAAATTGTTTCTGCTCCAATATGTCAGCTTTCTTTTTGGGAGACTCGTCGTATGTCTATTCGTTCTCTTTTGTCTTTTCAAATCCTTTTTGTTTTTCCTTTAAATTTTTTCACCTGTCCTGCTCTCCTCATATTTTCCTCTGCATCCCTTCTTTTGTGTTCTGCACTTCTGTTCTCCGTTATACCCTGACTTCATTTCCTTCATTTCTGCTCCCTGGTCTTGCATCTCAAAAAATAATGAGTCCTCAAGTTGTTCAATCCTGTTCTTGTGGATGGTGTTTTTCTGATAAATTATCTTCATCTATTATGAGCATTTCCTTAATTTCGCCTCTTGACTCTTGTAGTATCTTGTGTGTCCTGAATGGTCTTTTCTCCTTCTCTTTCTCCCTTTATCCTTCCCTCCTTTCTTCTTTTCTACCTTCCTTCTTTCCTTTTTTTTCTTCACACCATTAATCATAATTAAAAGAGTTGTATTTTTTTCTGAACTAACTGCAAGTGGAGTGTGTGTGTGTGTGTGTGTGTATGTGTTACATACACACATGTATGTGCATTGATGGTATTCACAGCCACTGAGCCCTTTGGCAACTGAGTTCTCACTTTAGGACATTTTCTGTTTTCTTCCTTCAGTACAGTTCCTGCTCATGCATGCTTGATCTTTGCCACTTTAGCAGCTCTTGCATCTATTTTGTGTTGTGAACATGCTAGCTACCTCCTACTTTCACCAAACAAAAGATAAGAGTTTTTATTTTTATTCACTGTTTTCCTTTTTGCTTTTGGATTAACTCCTAGAAGACTGAGTAGAAGGCTGATTATATCTCTATTTCACATCAGGGCTTGCTCTATTATAATAATTTTAAGCATCTGCATTTGATACATATTAATTGGTTTCTTTTGTTGCTTTATGAATAAAGTAAGGACTTTGTATTTGTATCAGGCCACTCTCAAATTGCTATAAAGAAATACTTTAGACTGAGTAATTTATAAAGAAAAGAAGCTTAATTGGCTCACAGTTTTGCAGGCTTTACAGGAAGCATGGTGCTGACATTTGCTCACCTTCTGGGGAGGCTTCAGGAAGTTTACAATCCTGGTAGAAGGCCACAGGGCAGCAGGCACATCACACAGTGAAGGCAGGAGCAAGAGAGAGAGAGTGAGATGCCACACACTTTAAAACAGCCGGATCTCAGCATAAGTCACTCACTATTGCAAGGACAGCACCAAGAGATAGTACTAAACCATTCATCAGAAATCCACTCCCATGATCCAGTCACCTCCCACCAGGCTCTACCTCCAACTGTGGATATTACAATTTGACATGAGATTAGGGAGAGGAAAACGTCTATATTATATCAGGGATTTACATCTCCTATCAGGGGTTAAGTCTAAAGTCAACTTGAGGCTAGGTGCAGTGGTTCATGCCTATAATCCCAGCACTTTGGGAGGCTGAGGTGGGTGGATCACCTGAGGTCAGATGTTCGAGACCAGCTTGGCCAACATGGTGAAATCCCGTCTTTACTAAAAATATAAAAAATTAGCTGGGTGTGGTGGTGGACACCTGTAATCCCAGCTACTTGGGAGGCTGAGGCAGGAGAATCACTTGAACCCAGGAGGCAGAGGTTGCAGTGAGCCAAGATCGTGCCACTGCACTCCAGCCTGGGTGACAGAGTGAAACTCTTGTTTAAAAAAAAAAAAAGTCAAATTTAAAGTAAGATATGCCTAAGATTTGGTCACAAAGATTTCCAATGCCAAATTCCTCTGAGTCCATAGATTGTATTCTTAACTATTATATAAACTAGCTTTTCTAACTTGTGCTGAGAGTTCTTCAGGTCTGAGCTGGTCTTAGAGGGGCTCACTCACAGATCTGCGACCAGGTGCCAATCAGGCAGGTGGCTCTTCTCCTGGAGGTGACTGACCCTCGGCTGGGGCCATGGAGGGACTTAGTCATGTGTCTCTCATCCTTCAGCAGACTAGGCCAGGCTATTTCACATGGTAGCAATGACAGGGGTCCCAAGACAAGAGAGGGCAAGCCCTGATGTGCAAAGACTGTAAATCCATTGGCCACAATATTTGCACTGAGGGGTGAAGCAATAGACTTCACCACTTAATGAGAGGAGCCACAGCATCATATTACACTTATATTGTAAGTGTGTGAAAAAAAAAGGGGAAGGGTTTGGGGCCATTTTTGTCATCCACCATCATAGTTATTTGATATATTCCCATTTGGCTGTTTAAGTATTATTTGTCTAGCTGTGGGATAACCAATATCTATTTTCATCCTTATGAAGATTTCCTGCCGCACAGGATTGGCAACATAATTCTCAAGGCCCAGTAGAAAATGAAAATGCAGAACCCCTTGCTAAAAACAATTATGAAGAATTTCAAGATAGCTGAGCATTAAATCACTCACATAGCTCCGTTGCCTGTGGGACTCTGTGTAACTATATGGGTCACATGTCTGTGAAATGGCCCTGCTGCTACAAGAGATAAGATCACCTTTCCTGTATTGGTTCCCATATTAGTCACCCATTAGGACCATTCTACAAATGTTAACTGTTATGCCTGCTATTAAAAATTCGTCAAATGTCCGTTCTTTCTTATTTTTCCAGAAGGAGTCTATATGCTTAAGGCTGTTATTTATAATGAGTTTCATGGAACCGAAGTGGAGCTTGGGCCTTATTATGTGGAGATTGGCCATGAGGCCATGTCTGTGTTCATGAACTCCAGCAGTGTCCATGAGGATGAAGTGCTTGTCTTTGCTGACTCTCAAGTGAATCAGAAAAGTAAGATCTATGTCTGGAGTCTGAGCAAGCACACCTCAGCTATAAATGAAGCAGGTGTCTCTGCTTTAATTATACTGTTCAGGTTTTAGCAGTTCTAAATTCGTTACAACATTCTTCATTCATTCTTCCCTAATTCAGAAAATACGTTTTGCAGAATACTGTGTTCTAGGGGAATGTGAAGATAAAGTTATACAAAGTCTTCATCTCCAGGAATCTATTATCTAGTGAAAGGATTAAGATATGCACAGGAGCAAGATGAGACAGGACGTTAAAAATGCTTAGGAAGGACACGGCTAAGGGGCTGGGAGATTTTAGGAGATAGGAACTTTATCTAACTGTGGGAACAGGGCATATCTGAGGTGGGAGCTAGCATACATGATGAGCCTTGCAGCACAGCTGGCCCTATAGGAGAGACGTGTTGCTCAGACAGCCTGGCCTTGAGCCAAACACAGCTGAGAAAGCATCCAGTGCTCACTGAGTGTGCCAGGTGCATACTGATGCATCGATGAAGGACAAAATATCCATTCCACGTTATCCACTGCTAATGTCTCATGCGTGTCACCTCATTTTATCCACACAGCTACCTGTAAGGGAGGTATTCCCTTTATGTAAGTTTTGTAGAGGGAGGAACTGGAAGCTCAGAGGCCAGTGGGGATGGGAATGGGGAACTCCAGCCACTTACTGTAGAGAAAAGAGTCCCTATGCTTTACAACAGAGCAAATGGGGAGCCAGCCAGAGGCACTCCCAAAGTTCCCAGCCTACGTGGATGGGATGATGGGCTCAGGTTTCCCAGAAACAGAAGAAAGGAGGAGCCAATGGAGGGATGAGTCCCGGTGAACTCATCCATCTAAGAATTCTTTCCAACTGTTCCACACAGTGGCTGTACATGTTCACAGTTAGACTGGTGAGAAACTCTCCATCCAAGAAATGATGAAATATACATGGAAGGATTTTTTTAACCTGTTTGCTTAACCTAACTAGCCAGTCAGCCATTCCTATTGACTTGTCTTATCTAAACCTGAATAAATAAGCAGCACATCTAGCCAGTGCAAGAGCACAATTCTTGTAAATCTCCAATGGCTCCATGCCAGGATTTAGAATAAGCAGGTCCAGGTTTGAATTCAGCCCCACAGATTGATAATAGGTATGCTTGTGCAAATCTGTAAATTGTATCTTTTTAAACACTTTTGATCAACAGATTGTGCTCCAAATTAATTTTCAGACATAGTTAATGAGACCATGTGATATTTATTTATCATATGATATTGATTTTTAGTCATATGATATTCAAAAATTCTGATGCATTGATGAATGACAGAATATCCATTCCACTTGATCTCTGTTATAAGCAAATATCTTCTCTTTATAAAGGGAAAAGTATGCAGAACAGTAGTAATAATAAATAACCCTCCTTGCTTAATAGCCTTTTATGATAAATGAGTTGCTGTATGTCTTCTTAGACATCACAGTACTCTTTCAGAATCTGATTCAGTGTTTGCTATCCACCTCCATATGAATGTACATAATACCTGTGTGGTGTGTATGTAGGGGCACACATGTGGTATGTATGTGGTGTGTATGGGTGCATGTGCTGTGTATGGTGTGTATATGATGTATATGTGTATATATGCTATATGTGTGGTATGTATATGGTGTGTATACATGTATGTACACATATATGCACAATCTTACATTCCATCTTATAGGACTCAAATGCATGAGGCTTATCTTTAGACCCCTATTTAAGAACTACTGTGAAGTGAAGACTACTTAGTGTACACATTGAGAAATACTTTAAAAACAAGGCCATCTATCAAAGTAATTGACATATTTCAAAGGAGTTAACATATTTAATACCATGTAGGGAGTTCTCAGATAAAGAAAATACACAAAGAAAAATTTAATAGCAAATTCTATGACTAAGTTTATGTTTCCCAGGTATGTCTGATTTCAGAGCACATGCTTAGAATTTTGAAATTCATTGGGATTCAAAGAGGGAAAGTTAAAGTTGAAAAATATTGACTGTGTTGTATGAGAAAAGTGAATTAATTTTAAGACTTTTTCTCTTCTTTTTTTTCTCATTTTAGGTACTGTCGTTATACATCACTTTCCATCTATTCCTTCATATAACGTGTCCTTTATTTCTCCAACTCAAGTGGGTGACAGCCAGGCTTGGCACAGCATGACTGTCTGGTATAAGATGCAATGTATGTCTTTGTTTTAATTACAGATTTAACGAAAACCTCCCTCTCGCGGTCAGCGGAGATGAGGAAGGCCTTAGGCAGGACTGGGCTTTTGTTATCAGCTCCACCCGAGAGCCCCATTTGCCTTGAACAGGTTCTTTGTTCACCTGCCATTTGTTCTGGGACTTTTCTGAAACCACAGGCATTAAGGCTCCCATCTGAAGGAATGGGAAGGTGGGTTATTGGGGCAGTCATCTACCAGCTCCACGTGCCATTCTAGCTGACTCCCAAAAGGAGTTGGCCCTGTGGCCTTAGGAGCTCCTCCTATGAGGGTCTTTGAACCGGGGCCAGCACTGCCTACCTTGTCCCCACAGCTACATCCTTGCCCTCAGCCTGCATGCGTGTCAGAGGCTCCTCACCATCACCCAAACCCATGACCAAGTGGGAAAGCAGAGGTACCAGTTTCTCTGGAGATTCCAGCCTTTCTGTGTTGACATAGCCACACCATCCTTTCTTTTGCCACAGCCGTCTCTGTCTACACAAATGGAACTGTGTTTGCCACAGACACAGACATCACATTTGCAGCTATTACCAAGGAAACAATACCGCTGGACTTTGAGTGGTATTTTGGAGAGGATCCAACAGTGAGGACAACTTCAAGAAGCATTAAAAAAAGACTCAGCATCCCCCAGTGGTCAGTAAAAGCAGCAGTCCTGCTCTGTAGCTGTTTGTACCTCAGCCTCTACTCAGTCTGAAGATCATGAGGCTGCTACTGAAGTCATCTTATGGCTGTTGCATTTGTATTGTAATGGGCCACTAGGTCCTTCTGTGAAGTGAATTCAAACATAAGATTTAAAGGAAGATTTAGTTCATCTCTCTTCAGCTTGAACTAAAGGAAACGGTGTAGGGCTTTCAAGCAGACAGTCCTAGGTTTGAAATCTATCTCGGCCACACATGTGACCTAAGAAATTTCTCATCTAAGGAAGGGCAATGATCCTTACCTGCTCTGCTTTGAGAAATGAATTAAATAATGAAGAGGAGGTAGTAAAAAATATCAGCTTCCTTTTTCTTAATGAGATGAAAACCACTGGATACTTTGGTAGTTCTTACAAATTAAGTGATGCCTCCCCTCCCCTGCCTTCCTTTTGAAGTAAAGCAGACGGTTTCTCCAGCTCTGACCCTGTTCTTGTCTTGCCATCTGCCTCCTCTGCCCTCCTGTCCCCATGCTGCAGGTACCGTGTGATGGTTAAGGCTTCCAACAGGATCAGCAGTGTGGTCTCTGAGCCCCACGTGATCAGGGTGCAGAAGAAAATTGTGGCCAATCGGCTCACGTCCCCCTCATCAGCTCTGGTAAATGCCAGTGTGGCCTTTGAGTGCAGGATCAACTTCGGCACAGATGTTGCCTACCTGTGGGACTTTGGGGATGGCACCGTCAGCCTGGGGAGCAGCTCCAGCAGCCATGTCTACAGTAGGTGAGCCACTGCAGGGCAGGGGAGTGCCCTCTACAGACAGCACCTGGAATCAGAGTCTTAAGGCATCAGCCCTTGGGTTCCCATAGAGATCTGCCTTTCAGTCAACGTAGGTGACAGATATTTACCCAGAGACAAATAATACCCGGCCGTGCCTCTCAAGGACTTCCTAGTCCAGGGGAAAGACAAAGAGGAAAGAGTTACTTTCAGTACAGGGGCTGTGGCTGCCAAGGAGGCCTGCAGTGTGGTGGGGATGGCTCCTTGAAAGTGAAATCTTGAGTAGGAGCATGCCAAAGGGAAACAGGAGAGAGGATCCCAGACAAGCGCCTGGGCACAGGCAGTAGGTGAGGTGCCAATGGGAGATGTTTGGACTGACTGGCAAGATGTATATAGAAGGGGGAGGCGAGTGTAGGTTGGCAGATTGTGAAGGGCCTTGATGTCACATGGAAGAGCATGAACTCTGTCCTTTAACTGTGTTTACTGAGCATTATGGAGATATGACAAGGTGCAGACTGGCTGGACCACTTGTTCCCAGCTGAGCCTTTAGGGTGAGTTCTAGGACCCAAGTGGGTCAAATCCCCAGTGGGGAGACACCCATGGCCAAGGCTGAGCCTCAGGCTGGCATCAAAACTTTATGCTGCTATAGGGAAGTATCAAAGCGTGTGGAAGTATCTAGAAAATGAGGTTCACGTAGGCAGTGGCATCAGGGAAAGATTGCAGACTTCCCCCAATGCAGGATTTCCACGAGAACCCACACTGCAGCCTCTCTGTGCTTTGATGGGGACGGAATAGCCCCATCACTAACTATGGATCCAGGACTTTTTCATCAGAAATAGATTTTCACATGAGGAATTGAGCAGTAGTGGCTTGTAGACTGGTGCATGGTCAATTGAGCACGTGGTGGCCTAGGTACCTGGTGATGTACTCAGTAGCTCCAGGAGCCCTTTTGTGCCCTGTAGAAGTGACATGGCTTATTCGGTGGCTCCACTGTCATCTCTAGAGTGTCCCCTAGGCTGTCTGACAACCTGAGACAACCATCCAGTCTTCGTTCTTATCAGTAGGCCCTACCTTTCTTGCTGGAGCTCCAGGATGGCAAGTGATATTCTGGTCCTTGCAGACTCAAATTTGTGGTCTTCTGATGGGAATATTTTTCTGTTTCAAATTTAGAAGTAATTATCCATGTTGCAACATTTGCAAAATAAGCATGTTTCCTTATAAAGCACTACCTGCTGCGTCAGGAGCCACCCAGCTCACTCCTCCAACTGTCCTGAATCTCTCCACAGCTGTGACCCACTCCCCTCCCCTGGAGACAGGCTATGGATCTAGCTTGCACTTCCTCAGTTTTTAGGACCCTGAGAAACTGATCAGGAAAACGGATCCATGGAGCAGGAAATAGAACAGGAAGACCATGCCCAAAGACTCCCCAATTATGGGTTAGGGTACCCATCACACAGGGAAAATATATAGATTTGCTCTGTTGTCAAGAGGGGGCCAGGCCATGGCTGTGGGGAGGGTTGCCCATAGAAGGAAGCAACACGCCCCTCACAAGGATGTATTGTTTGAATATAGCATGTGACGTTGGTCTGGGAGTTTGGTATTTGGCCTGGCACAGGCTAGTTGGGGAGCCAGTCTGTTGGTAAATGATGAAACACCTCTGTGGAAATCAATCTTGTGACCCTTGCCTCTTCTGTTCTTATTCATTGGATGTCTTGCTGTCAAATACTATAATTCTGCAGATGGGGTAGGTATGAAGAGTGAATAAAAGCCTGATGTCCAGCAATATCAATCTGTTCATTTCTGTGCTTTCCACCCTCCCAGGGAAGGAGAATTTACAGTGGAGGTCCTTGCCTTCAATAACGTCAGTGCCTCCATCCTAAGAAAGCAACTTTTCATCGTGTGCAAGCCCTGCCAGCCACCCCTGGTGAAGAACATGGGGCCTGGGAAAATCCAGGTAGGCTCGGAGTCTGGGAAATCCTCCACCAGCCTCTTTTCAGCCTCCCTCTGAGTTGGGACCACTGTTTGGAGGGGTGGGAGTTTGGGGAATGAAGCAAGGCTTTGTCCAGTTTATGCTGCTGCAGTTTATACAAAGGAGCGCCTATAAGGGCCTCAGAGGGGGTGGCCTGGGTCCTCGGGGGAGGGAGGGCTACCCCAGCCTGGACTGGAGGAGACAGCGTCGTTTCTGGGGTGTGAATAAGTTCTTTATTTGCCTACATTACTCTGGCATTCAGCACAGCTCACTTTAAGGAGGTTTTTCTTTTCTTTTTTTTTTTTCTTACTTTTATTTTTTTTTTTGATTGTGCTAAGAACTTTAGCATTTTCAGGAGAATGAAACATTTAAATATATGTGACACCAAAATGAAAGGGCATGATCAGTTATCTGTTGAACACCTACTCTGGATTAGAAAAAATAAGATTGCTTTGTATTTCTTTCATTCCTTTGAGGCCTGTGATTTACAGCAAATTTTCCTTTTCAGGGCAAAGGTGCTCAGATGACACATGGCAATTAAAATCCGTGACTGAGCTGCATTTGCTAAAATGCTTTCTATGGCATCTGGCCCTGAGAGGTCAGCCCCCAGTGTGTGCTGGTGGAGATTAGTGTGCAGAGGCCAAGTGCCCAAGGCGCTCCGGAGAGGGTCCTGGCCCCCACACAGGCAAGACCCCTGCCTACCTTTAGGCCAGCAAGCACCCACACTGTTAGGCAGGTCTGTGTGCTGGGGGAACGTGTTCTCTGGGTGTGAGAGATGGACCCAAACAGCAAAGGGACTAAAGCAAAAGGCACAGCAGGAAAAAGCACACACCCCAGGCAGGAGGGCTCCGGTTCCTGTTAGGTTGAACCTTGGGACAGAGTGGTTTTCTTGAGTTTTTCATCTGTAAAACATTTTTTTAAATATATAAAACACAGAAACCAATATGATAATTTTATTTTTATTATTACTGTTATTGTTATTTTATTGAGACAGAGTCTTACTCTCTTGCCCAGGCTGGAGTGCAGTGGCACAATCTCGGCTCATTGTAACCTCTGCCTCCCTGCTTCAAGCAATTCTCCTGCCTCAGCCTCCCAAGTAGCTGGCATTATAGACATGCACCACCATGCCTGACTAATTTTTATATTTTTAGTAGAGACAGGGTTTCACCTTGTTGGCCAGGCTGGTCTCAAACTCCTGGCCTCAAGTGATCCACCCGCCTTAGCCTCCCAAAGTTCTGGGATTACAGACCTGAAGCTCCCTGCCTGGTCATTTTTTATTTATTTTATATATTTTCTAAAAGTATAAAGAAAAAAATGAAATTATCTGAAATCCAAGCAGTAGGCGATAGCCACTTTTGTCGGATGTATTTATTTTCAGTATTTTTCTGAGGCTTTTTCTATGTGGTATGTGTGTTTTTCATAAATCTGGGTTGCAGTGTGACCATTCTCTTTGCTTACTAAGCAGCCTTTTGATTACATGATTTTAATGATGTCCTAAAGTTAAATAATGTATACAAATTATGCATCATTTTATAATGTCCTCTGATTGAACAATTGTTTCCGTTTTCTTTCCTTTTTTTTTTTTTTTTTTTTTTTTTTGAGACAGAGTTTCACTCTTTTTGCCCAGGCTGGAGTGTAATGACATGATCTCAGCTCACTGCAACCTCTGCCTCCCAGGTTCAAGCCATTCTCCTGCCTCAGCCTCCCGAGTAGCTGGAATTACAGGCGCACACCACCACACCTGGCTAATTTTGTATTTTTAGTAGAGATGGGCTTTCACCACGTTGGTCAGGCTGGTCTCGAACTTCTGACCTCAGACAATTTGCCTGCTTTGGCCTCCCAGAGTGCTGGGATTACAGGCATGAGCCACTGTGCCTCGTTAAGTTTCTAGTTTCCTATTGCTGCAAATAAGTTGGCAATTACACTGTTTGCACACTGTTCTGCAAGTGTATGGCCTTTTCATAGGAATAATGACTGCAAGTTACAGAATTGAAGGGCACGATGCCTTTCCCGGAAACTTGACAAGCCTAGAGATGTTTTTGTAGCAGCTGACATGCGTCTGCACTGAGGGACCAACTCTCACCCTCACTAGGCATTTAGTATTTTTTAATGTTTGTTATTATGAATGAGCTAAAAATTGGCATCCTAGTATTAAAATTTGCTGTAACCCATATAAATCTGGGTAGTTTTGTGACAAATCTTAGAATGATATCGTATTCAGGATAGAAACAATAAAAAGTAATTGAAAGGTAACTTAATTATAAAGTCACTTAAAGAATATCAAAAGTAAAAATTCATTTATAATGAGCACCAAGATTTCTTAAAGTCCCATTTCTCAGCTGCCTCCAGGTTTTCCCTTTCCAATTTTTATTTTTGTGGAACCTTCAGGAATTTAAAAAAAAAAAACCCTCCAGGGAGAGCCCCTGTACCCAGCATCTGCCCCAGGTGGAGGCACCCTGGCCAGGCCGAGACTCCATCCTGAGACTCCCTAGCCTCACTTGCTCCTCCATGCTTGAGTTGGAATCTGGCTCTGGCCCAAAGTAAAGGGTGTAGAGAGGCTTCTGAAAGACAGAGCAGCTGAAAAGGACACGGGGTATGGATGGGTAGACACTAATATTTCCCCTTATATCCTGTCCTTACTGGCTTATTAAAGTGAGCAAATATGCTTTTTATATATATCAGCTACTATTTACATTTAAAAATCTTTGTTATGGAAATTTTAAAGCGTAAATGAAAGTAGAAAGAATAGTGTGACAGACCATCACTTTCGAAGACTAGCAGGGTCATATGAGAAGGTTACCAGAGCCAGGCTAAAGAGAATGCCCCAGGCCTCAGATGGGCCACTTGGAGCATCAAAAAGATAACATCTACGATTGAATGAATAATGCTAATATTTTTAAAATAATTATGCTGAAAGAGAAAGAGAAGCTTCTCCTGTACCCACCAAGCAGGCAGACACACACAACACACTGGTCACCACTGGAAGTAACTAGTGCCCCAACTTCTTATTCTGAATGTTGATAATTAAGGGAAAGAATTAAACATTTATTCTTATGTTCCTGAACAAACTGTAGTTTAGAAAACCTCATAGTTCTAGCTGATAAGAAAACTTTTTTCTCCTCTCCCCTCTTTTTTTTTTTTAACCAAAGAAGTTTTGTGCATCTCAAATCAAACAATTGCACAAAAATATGTTTTGGAAACAATAAGAGAAACTTGATCATAAACTAGGTTTAGATTATATTAAGAAATTATTGTTTATTTTTAAGGTAAGATAGTAGTGTTGTGTTTAGTGGGAAAATTCCCTTAGTTATTAGAGATGTATATTTAGTATTTAGGGGTTAAATTTCATGATTTCTGGGAATGACTTCAGAATATTTCAGCAAAGAAAAAAATAGGGAAAGCAAATATCTGTCATGTTATTGCAAATGACTTTTTTATTGATTTTTAAAATTTATATATATACACATATATGTACATGTGTATATATACAAATTTTTATATATACACATATGTGTGTGTGTGTACACACATATATGTATGTGTATACATATAAATTTGGCATATATACATACATACAAATAGGTGCCAAAACCCAGGAGCATAACATTTGTATTTTTGACATTTGGAAGCTTAAATTTTTTATGTAATCAAATAGCAGATATCTTTGCTATTTTTCCATTAATTTTATGCATAGAAAGATTTTTCTTATTATGAATATACAAATATTTACTTACTATTTTTATTTTGTTTCGTTCACCTTTTATTTTTGTCTGTAAAACAGATGCACTTTTATTCTGGTGTTGTCTAAAGTCCAGCCCTAAGAATACCATTCTGTGATTATGCAAACAGATAATTGGAGATCTGAAGTTAAGACTAAGTTTCTAGTAATTTACCAGTGCATTAGATGTGATGGACATTTTAACAAGACATCTTCTCTTCTTGATACGTAGATATGGAGGTCTCAGCCTGTGAGACTGGGAGTGACGTTTGAAGCTGCAGTCTTCTGTGACATTTCGCAAGGTCTTTCTTACACCTGGAAGTTGATGGACTCTGACGGGCTCCCTGTCTCCCTCCCTGCTGCTGTGGACACTCGCAGACAGACCCTCCTCCTCCCGAGCCACACCCTGGAGTATGGGAACTACACTGCCCTTGCCAAGGTCAGCTCGCTGACTTACTGCTCTACCGGCCCAGTGAAACCCATACTTCCCATCACCCTGGAGCAAGAGCTCGGCATTTGTAATTCAACACCTGTTCTAGCCAGGAAAAGGGAAGTTGTTCAAAAAAAATCTGATTAGGATTTTAAGAGAAATGATTAATTCCCCCCCAAAGAAAGCAAGTTATGCTGGCAAAGCAATTGATGAAAAACTCCTTCCCATTTGTGTACAAAACCTTCCTGTGTACCTAATTTGAATAAGCCCTGAGCTGGTGCCGGGATGTCGGGAGAGTATATGGCCCTGCCATTTAGGGGCCAATCACCCAGAAAGGAAAGGCGATGACAGGCAGAGGGCAGGGCATGCAAGAGGCATTCACAGTGACTGCTTGGCACTTTGATTCTCAGCATGTGCTTGGTGCATTTTGGCTGGAGAAATGGTGAAAATATGTGGGTTAAAAGAGGGAGAGGTCGTGTTTTAAAGAGTGGGCTTTGAGAAAGAGGGTCCTGAAAAGAGAATCTGTTCATAGACATAGAAAGGGATTGGAAAGGGCAACAGCTTGGCAAAGAGTAGAAGAAGACCAGGGATAGTGAGCAGATCCTGGTGGGAGAGTCTAGGATCAAATGGTGCGGTGGGCAGGCCAGGCTGTGGGAACCAGATCAGGGACCCTCAAGTCAAGGGATCTGCAGCGAAGGAGCTTTATTCTTTTAAGCTGTGGGGCACACAGTCCTACTGAGCACAGTTCCAGCTGGTACCTTGTGTGACTTGCCACAGAGCTCCTCGGCACCCAAACTGCCCTGCCCTTGCCCGAGGAAGCAAGTCCACTCAATCTGTGCTGGGATGTCACAGTGATGGCAAACACTGAAGTTGCCAGAAGCTTCCTCTCAGTGTCTGTACTTACGTCATTGTGAACTAGGCAGGTAAGGATGGGCCAGTCGACAGCGGGCTGTAGACCAGGCCTTGCATAGCACTACTTCAGATGCAGGTTGCAGGAAAAACCAGAGCTTCCCCAGCAGGCTCTATACTCTTCTTTAGTAGTGTTAATTGGGAACAAGCTGGGAGCAGACTGAAGGATGGGATGTTCGGAGAGTGTTAGTGAAGTTGAGAAGTCATTAGAGGCTGAAGCACATGGCGGCCAGGGAATAGAGAGCAGAGCAGGGTCAATGTTGGGGGACCTTGGGGTGGTGGGGAGCATCTGACTTGCTAAGTGGCTAATTGTAAGAAGCCAAGGGGAAATGAAAATCTGTAATACTGAACGAGTGGAGGAGGATGAGGCTGCTGTTCATTTTCCTAATGAAAACAGCACTATTTGTACCTGGCTGAATGTAAATAAGGTCTTTGCACACTTGCGTGAAGGACCTAGTGGGGGAGGTAGATGGAGCCTGTAAACTAAAAATAAAATCCTAAGACCCTCCAACCAACTGAACAAACCCCCTCTTGGCCAAGGGGACCCAGAAAAACCTTAAAAAATAAAGTTCCTGGCCATGCCTCATTACCCCTTCCCTTTTACAGTTTAGACACAACAACTGATCAACATTAATCAACATTAATCTTAAAATAGAGATTATAAGACTGACAGAACAGAACAGACTCCTTTCTTTTTTTTTTTGAGACAGGGTCTCACTCTGTTGTCCAGGCTGGAGTCTAATGGCTGCGATCTCGGCTCATTGCAACCTCTACCTCCTGGGCTCAAGTGGTACTTCCACCGCAGCCTCCTGAGTAGCTGGGATTACATGCACATACCTCCATGCCTGGCAAATTTTTTATAGAGGCTGGGTATCACCCTGTTGCCCAGGCAGCTCTCAAACTCCTGGGTTCAAGCAATCTGCCTGCCTCAGCCTCCCAAAGTGCTGGGATTACAGGCATGAGCCACCACACCTGGCCAGGACATACTCTATGATAATAAGATGCCAAATTATAAACAAGACCTAAGGCGATGCCAGGCAAGGGTGAAGTCACACAGTCTTACAATTAAAAAATAAACTATGTTCTCATTGCCGCAGGATGTTTTGTCCCTTTTTCTTTATCAGCTAAACAAATACTAACCTTAAAATAAACAATATTAAAACAATTACAACTCTACAACCAGTAAACATCAACTAACTAAACCACCCTATTCCTCAAGCCATAACTACAACTTTAATTAAACAAAAACCTAATTTCTATAACTTTTTCCTAATAAAAACCACCAACCATAAACTAATTCTGCCCAGTTTTATAAAGACTACACATATAAGTGCCTTCATGTCCCTATTTCACCTTTTAACATAAAAGACCTAATTATAATACATTCCAATATTGTCTCCACCCAAAAGTAAACATAAAACACGTGTATATGTTTACTTATTACACAAAAACACAATCCTCTTCCATAAATATCCATAGCTCCTATATACTGTGAATATAGGATAACCCATTCAACTCAAATTCCTGTTTTGCCCCTCCCTCCCTCCTCAAAATACTTACTTTCAATTTTTTAGCCAGAGACTACACTTCCTGCAGATAATTCCTTTCTTAAAAAATAAAACTCTGCTTTCTAATTTATAGATTACATAATTTTTAAATTAAGCCCAAGAAGCCATAGAATATGTGTCCAGCCTGTGGGATGGGCCAGGTAATAGGAGCTCCGAGAAGGCTTGACTGTGAGCCGGGAGCCACCTCTGTGGTCTTCAGTGTCTTTACAGGAGACCCGTGTCTTTCTCTAGGTCTGAGACCTTCTGACCGATAAGGTAACTTCTGCTGTCTCTGATTTGAGTCAGAACCTCAGGTTTCCTTTGCTCTTGACCATGCCTGCATTTTCCCCAAGCAGCTCCCCACATTGTGCCTCCTTCAGCCTCTATATATACTTGGAACATTCTCAGCGGCTCCTTGGAGCTGGAGAGTCTGAACAAGCAGAGGTTGAGGTGGAAATGGGAGTTCTAATCCTGCAGCTGTTCTGTTATCTTTGGTACCACTCGGGAGACTGACCAGCAGGGAACTGTGTGCATCTGAAGAAAATCTAGAGTGACTGAGGCTGAGACCCAGTGAAAGAACAGCAAGTGTTAAACTGTATATTTTCAAATTGCATCAAACTTTTTGATAGGGTCTCACTCTGTTGCCCAGGCTGGAGTATAGTGGTATGATCTCAGCACTCCTGGCCTCCTGGGTTCAAGTGATTCTCATGCCTCAGCCTCCCAGGTAGCTTGGATTACAGGCATGCACCACCACACCAGGCTAATTTTTGTATTTTTAGTAGGAATGAGGTTTCGCCATGTTGCCCACACTGGTCTCGAACTCCTGAGCTCAAGCAATCCGCCTGCCTTGGCCTCCCAAAGTGCTGGGATTACAGTCATGAGCCACCATGCCTGGCCGCATCAAACTCTTAAAAAAACAATGTGAATGCCTTATTTATAACATGTTCCACTATTCCTGGGTTTAAAAGTATTTGTCTTAAATTTCATTTATATTTCCTAAAGTCCATGATATGTTTGGGGGTTAGAAAGAAGCAGTTCTAAGGTAGGTGAAGGAGGCTGGACAAAAGCCAGGAGCATGGAACAATTCACTGTGGAAGGAGGAGGTTTGAAAACCGTGAGAAGTGCACGCATGGAAAGTCTCTATTGTGTTCACAAGCTGGGAAATGCCCAACTTTGTACATGAACACAGGCTTGGATAGGAAGATGTCCACGCTCTTGTGGACTCTAGCCACAGCTCTCATGGCGCACAGTAGAGTGATTATTTTGACTAACATGACTGTTTTACTTATAGCCAGGGATGCATTGAAACTCATCAGTTTCCTTTCTAATTTTCAGATGAGTGTGTTTCTCCAGCGAGTTCCTGCCTTGTCCCTGCATGACATCCTCTGTTCTTGGCTCTGCAGGTTCAGATTGAAGGCAGTGTGGTGTACAGCAACTACTGTGTGGGCCTGGAGGTGCAGGCCCAGGCCCCTGTCAGTGTGATCTCCGAGGGCACACACCTGTTCTTCTCCAGGACCACTTCATCCCCTATTGTCCTCAGAGGGACCCAGTCCTTTGACCCTGACAACCCTGGGGCCAGTCTCAGGTGAGCACCACCCACACGCAGAGCTGTGCAGCTCAGACTGCGCCTTCTGCAAATGCAGGCTCTGGAATATTGGCGGCTATTAATAGTTTTCAATTTTAAGTGCATTTCATAAGTTTAACTGCTTTATTTAGGATCAAAATATAAGGGAATTGAGGAAAAGAGTGGAAGTAAAATGTGAGTCACTTTTTAAGGTGGTGTTTAAAGAGTGATCTGTTTTGGAATGTGGAGTTTGAGTGTCACCGTTATTAAATTATTGGTTGGAGAGATGCTGTGGTGTATGGGAGGCTTGGTTTCCTTGGGTTACTCATCTCCAGGTGGGTGGATCTCTTGTTGCTGGAGGCTGCCCCAGTTCAGGCCTTGGTCCTCTTCTGCATCTACACCCCTTCCCACCTATGGCCTCAGCCAGGGTCTTGATGTGGATCCATCCATGATCTATGTGCAATAGCCTCAAACAGGGATTCTCTGTTTAGACCGCTCCCCGGACTCCAGGCTGTGAGTCCTGGCCTCCGTCCAGCACCCCCTCTGGACAGCCTCGAGACACCTCAGCTACACACCTACCTTCTGCACCCATGGAAGGGTGTTTCCAGTCATTCAGGCCAAAATCTTCTTTCTCTTTTTTTTTCAAATAGGGTCTCACCCCATTGCCCAGGCTGCAGTGCAGTGGCTTGATCTCAGCTCACTGCAAACTCCACCTCCTGGGTTCAAGCGATTCTCCTTCCTCAGCCTCCCGAGTAGCTGGGACTGCAGGTACATGCCTCCATGCCTGGCTAATTTTTGTATTTTAGTAGAGATGGGTTTCATCATGTTGGCCAGGCTAGTCTTAAACTCCTTACCTGAAGTGATCTGCCCACCTTGGCCTCCCAAAGTGCCGGGATTACAGGCATGAACCAATGTACCCAAAAATTTTTAGCAGCATCTTTTACTTTTCTTCTTCCTCCTCCTCCTCTTCCTCCTCCTCCTTCTTCTTCTTCCTCCTCCTCTTCCTCCTCCTCCTCCTCCTCTTCTTCTTCTTCCTCTTCTTCTTCTTTCTTCTTCTTCTTCTTCTTCTTCTTCTTCTTCTTCTTCTTCTTCTTCTTCTTCTTCTTCTCCTTCTTTTCTTCCCTTCCTCTTCCTCTTCTTCTTCCTCTTCTTCCTTCTTCTTTCTTTTCTTCTTCTTCTTCTTCCTTCTTCTTCTTCCTCCTCCTCCTCCTCCTCCTCCTCCTCCTCCTCCTCCTCCTCCTCCTCCTTCTTCTTCTTCTTCTTCTTCTTCTTCTCTTTCTTTCTTCTTTCTTTCTTCTTCCTTCTTCTTCTTCCTTCTTCCTTTTTTTTTTTTTTTTGGTCCTCTGTTAAACATGAGTTTCGCACCACCTCCCCCACCCCCCATACATCCTGGTTCGAGCTGCCAGGGGCGTGGGCTCATCTCCCTAAGATCTCCTGGCCAGTCTCCATGCTGCCATCCTCCCCTGCAGCCCTGTCTCCAAGGCAGGGATGGATTCTTTTTCTAGTATTATTGGTTTTTATTCTTTTTGATTTAGGATATATTAGGATATATGAGTGCAGTTTTGTTACATGGATATATTGGTGGTATTAAAGTCTAGACTTTTAATGTAACCATTGCCCGAATTTTTAGTGTTAAAGTCTAGACTTTTAATGCAACTATTGCTGTACATTGTACCCATTAGGTAATTTCTTATTCCTCATCCACCTCCTACCCTCCCTCCTCTTGCAGACAGATTCTTTTAAAACAGTCAGAAGACCTTACTTACAACTCGATCCTCTAGCGCCCCCTTTTTACTCAAGAGTAAAAGCCAATGTCCTCACACTGCCGATGAGGCCGATATGACCTGCCCCACCCACTGCAGCTTCAGCTGTCCCTTCCTGCCTCCACAGCTCACTGCATGGCCCGTTTGGCCTTCCTGCCCCTCCTTGGACTTACCCAGCTTGCATCTCTCTCAGCTCTTTACAGCAAGGGTTCCTTCTGCAGCTCGACACTCAGTTCACCAAATGTCTGCCATCATCCCCTTCCTTTTATTCATTGCTCAAATATCACCTTCTCAGTGAGGCCCACCCTGAGACTCCAAAATGACAGATCCTGCCCTGATCTGATGGCCTCTTTCCTCACAGTAATCACCCCTGGCATCGAGCCTTTCCTCACTTACTGTGGTCACTGTTAACTGAGTGATCTAAGCTCTGGAGGGCAGGGCTCTTATTAAACACATCCCCTATGCTGGGCACGTGGTAGCTAGTCAGGAAATATTTATTTATAAAGCAATAGATGAGTTGCTCTATTTTCCCAACCTCTGTGATCACACATATTTGCTGTATTACAAATGTAGGATTTAGTGTTTCTTGAGTTGAGAGGAGGCAAAGGCTGCTTCCATATACATGCTCTGGAAAAGCCCTCAGCTGGCTGCAGCCTTCCCTGCACCCAACCTAAGGAGACAAAGGCTGTGTCTTTCTCATCTTCACATCCCCATGTTCTAGCACCCAGCACAGTGCTTGAAAACAAGAGCTTTGTATGTGACTGCTGAAATGAGCTGAATTTGCTCCCTGGGAGTACAGAATATTCCAGCTAAATCCCAGGGGCAGTTGTTCTGCATAGTCCATGAGCTGGAAGCGGTGCTCCTGCTGAGCGGGGTGGTTCCTGGGCCATCACAGTGCCTCTTTATGCAGGCTCTGGAAACAGAGAGGTCTAGAATGAGGTGCCTGCACACCAGACAGGGAAATGCCTTTAAAAGATCAGTAGCAGTTCAGATTTAGGTGGCACCTCTGAAAAGGGCTTATGGCTGCAGGATGGGGCCAGGCCTTCCTAGCCACAAACATTTCCATGGCAGCATTTCCTTCCTACTGGAACTGCATGTTTGCGTGTGCATCCCTGCTGCTAGAGCAAGACCAGTTCAAGGTTGGGGATGACGTTGTCTTCCTTCTTGACCTGGCTGGAGCAGCCATGTTTATTTCGCTGGGTGTGACAAGTGTTATACTGCAGAAACACTGTGAGACTGGGAGGAGAGATGCCTGAAGTCCATCTCATAGACACCTCACTGGCTGTGCTACTGGAAAGCTCTCTGGGGCCTCCCAACTGTATTTTCTTCCTAAACTTGGGCTCACATGGCATTCTTGTCTGTCACATGGAGCTGTCACAGGAATGGGGTGCAGTGTGGGGAAATACTTGAGGGCAGCACAGCTGTGTGACTTGGGAGGTGGCAGTGATGTGAGCAGAGGAGGTCACTGTGCACAGAGAAGGGGTAGGAAGCCTGGGGTGGCCAGAAATAAGGCTGCCTGGAGTCAGCCTCCATGAGTCAGGAGAGGTGGCCTGAGCCCACCCCAGATGGTGGTGCTGCTTCCCCTTTGCAGCCTCCCACCGTACTTACAGGAGAAAATGTGGAAAGCAAAATCTCCAGCTACATGTCCCCTGTGGTCCCCCTCACCCAGGAAAAATCCATGCAGTGACACAAGGTAGTCCTGACTCTGCCTGATGCTCCCCTCAGCCACTCCGATGACTTCTCCAACAGGTATCACTGGGAATGTGCCGCTGCCAGCTCCCCAGGGCATCCCTGCTTCAACCCCTCCACTGCACACCAACTGGACGCCGGGGCTCCCACTGTTTCCTTTGAGACACAGTGGCTCAGTGACAGCTATGATCAGTTCCTTGTGATGCTGAGGGTCTCCAGTGGCGGCCGGAACTCTTCTGAGGCCCGGGTGTTCCTGTCCCCCCACCCTGACTCAGCCTTCAGGTACCACCTGCCCTGCGTTCAGCACAGCTTAGCTCACAGGTGTCTGCTTCCACCTGGTGCTAGCATCTGTGAAAGGAATCTGCTGTGCACAGTAAGAAGTTTGGAGTTTGGCCATGCGAGATTCTTACTGCAAAGGAGGAGGAGAGCGCTGTTCAGAAAGGGGCTGGGGAAGCGGTCTCCGTTCCCAGGCTGCTGTCTGGGCAGCATCAGACAGCCAAGCACACTGGCTAAAGCTGGCACAGCAGGGGGTTCCGAGTGGAACTTCAATGGGAACCTCCCATCACAGTATCTGTCCAAAAGATCAGGGACTGTCCTGGGGCTTGGGGCTAAAGCCAGGAGCCAAAGCCATAAAGTTCCCAGCCAGGGTGTTTCAGGGCCTCTGCCCAGGCCTTCCAGGCATCACACGGCTGAGGGGACAGCAGTGTGGGCCCAGTTGTGATGTGTGAGATTGTGAAAAAGGTACAGGGGCAAAGAAGTGCTGTGCCCCAAACCCAGAACCCCTGTAGCACTGAGGCCAGGATAGCACCCATGGGTGAAGTGCAGCCCCAGACACCAAACACAGGATACCAGGACCAAGCCAAGCGCAGGGGTGGGCATGGGTTGCAGCTCTTTCCTAGCCTCCCCTCTAAGGGGCTGCATCATTATGTAAGTGAGCAGCGGGGATGGAGCAGGAGCCCAGGCCCACCTGATTTGGCCACTCTCCCGTGGGGCCTGCAAGCTGGCACCCACCCAGGAAGCAGTGCTGGGACTGACCCTCTGCCCATAGCCCTGTATATCACGTGGAAGACCCCAGGCAGGCTGAGCTGCTTCCATCATGAACGGTAGGGGCAAGGGGCCTGGGCAGTTACTATGGTCCTATTTGTGGGCTGGGTGGTTTGGGAAGGCTTCCTGGAGGAGGAAGCAAATCTGTTGTCTTCATAGATCAGAAAGACTGCTTTGAAGGTCATGTCCCAGACTGGAATTCAGGGTTTCAAGATTAGAACCATGAAGACAAGGCTCAGTAGATAAGAGTGGGCCATGCCTGGTGGACCCCAAGGTCACACAGCACTGCCCGAGGGTCCCCACAGGCCCGCACCACTGACTGTTGTTTGAGGCTTTGGGTATGTATTAAAAGTGAAGAAATGCCAGGTACAAGGCTATGACAATTGGGCACAACTTAAATCATTAAATTTCACAAATTAAATACTTTTAATCCAAAAATGTTATGTATTATACACTTCTGCTACTCAGGAGATAATTACAGAAATTATTTTAAAATATTATTTCGGCCAGGTGCAGTGGCTCACTCCTGTAATCCCAGCATTTTGGGAGGCCGAGGTAGGCGGATCACGAGGTCAAGAAATCGAGACCATCCTGGCCAACAGGGTGAAACCCCATCTCTACTAAAAATACAAAAATTAGCTGGGTGTGGTGGCACGCTCCTGTGGTCCCAGCTACATGGGAGGCTGACGCAGAAGAATCGCTTGAACCCAGGAGGCAGAGGTTGCAGTGAGCCAAGATCACGCCATTGCACTCCAGCCTGGGTGACAGAGTGAGACTCCGTCTCAAAAAATATATATATACTTTCTATACGTGCCAACGCTGTCGGGTGAACCTCTTTTGATCCTGTTGGAAAGGTCTGGGCCTGTGTGGATGATGTCCCCAGGAGGTCTGGGGCTGGAGGGACCTCTCTTTGCCCATGTCCATCTGCACCCCCGTCACCCCACTGTGCACATACATGGATGGGCCCTTTCACACACACAGACCGCCTGGGCCCAGTGCCGGGTGAGGACGCTGTGTGGCCTCTCCCACCGTGACCCCTCAGCCCTTGTGCTGGGAGCCACATGCTGCGGCCGTGGTCTGAGACTCATGGGATGTTTGCATGGGAGACACCAGGTGCCACACGTACCCGGGAGTGTCTACCAAGCTGGCCTTTTAAAGCCTCCCTGAGTCCCACAGGAAATAAATCTGTGAAATCCCAACCCACCCCCATGATATCATGAAAAACCATAAAAGTGCACTCTGGAAAGTGCTGGGTCAGCAAAGAGGCTAGAGAGCTTGACGGAAGGCAGCCGTGGAAAGCAGGCCCAAAGGAAGCAGGTTGCCCATCACCCACCACCCTGCACGGGGAGGAGGCAGGGCGAGGCAGTGGAGACTTCTTTCTCCGTGAGCATCTGAGGCCGTGTGGGAATGGCAAAGGTGGAAGGCCATGGGGAGGGCTCAGGAGGGGATGGGTTTGCGGCTGGTGGAAGCCAGCCCTGAGGTGGGGCCATGAGGAGAAGCCACGTGGTGGCAGCCGCTCTAGTGTGGAGAGCTGGGCCAGAGCCCAGGCTTGGAGACAGAGGGACCTTGGCCAGGCCCAGCTCTGGCCTCACTGCTGTGTGACTCAGATAGGCTGCGCAGCCTCTCTGAACTCTGTAGAGTGGCAGTGTGCTTGCCTCACTGGATCTCGTGGATGTTCAGGCAGATCACGCTAGTGTTGAACATGGCACAGTGTTGGCTACTCCGTATGTGCCATCGTATGTGCTATGACATTGCTATTCAATTCCCTTAATAAAGATCCAAAGTCGGGTGATTTAAACATGCCTCACACAAATTAGGGTGATTTAAACATGCCTGACACAAATTAGTGTGACCAAAGAACCCTCACATTATTTTCCTAAGATCTCAAACCAAGTTGTATGTTTCAGATTCCTCCACATCTCCTGGGTCAGCTTTAAAGACACCTTTGTCAACTGGAATGACGAACTCTCTCTTCAAGCTATATGTGAGGACTGTGGTGAAATGCCGAATCTGTCTTATTCCTGGGATCTCTTTTTAGTCAATGCAACAGATAAGAATAGGATAGAAGGTAAAAAGACTGATGGCTTTATTTTATTGTCTGAGGAAAAAACTCAGGGTTATTGTGAGATTTCTAAAATGTTGCAAAATACAATTGGCATGACCCAGTGTGTCTGATCTGCCTAGTGAAGTGTCCGTCGTGCTTCCCCAGCCCTCTTGCCTCTACAGTCTGTGTGAACACTTGTGAGGCACCAGCAGAAGAGGTGACACACTCGAGGGCTGCTTCTGACCTCAGCGTGACATGGGAGGCTGTGCCCAACATCTGTGTAGGCAGTTTTATTGAGCTAAAGCCACAGTTCGGAAGGACCTGAGATGTGCCGCACTGCCCAGAGGGCTGTGTCCCTCACCACCTCACCTGTCTTTTGGGGCAGCTGCACGGTGAGGAACGAGCAGAGGAACCAGGGCGGAAGGTTCCAGTCCTTGCTCCCACACTACCAGCTGGTGGCTTTAAGCAGCTCAAGATTTAATTTTCTTGAGTGAAGGATGAAGATCTTACGACTTCACAGAGTGGTGTCAGGGCTAGATGGAATGTGTGGAGCATGCTGGGCCCTGGTGTCAGGACACTGGGTACTACAGGACACAAAGGTTTGAACCAGTCATGAGACTGAGTTCTCACTTGGCGTTGTTTGTGATCAGAGAGTTGCTCTGAATGGCAAGCAGAGGAGCTTTATTTCTGAGCTGGAGAGCCAGCTCCTGCAACAGAGCTGATACCAAGCCCCAGCTGACCTTCACGTTTCTTAAAGATCCCCTCCATGAGGCTATACAAAGCTTCTGCAAGTAGAGCTGTGGGTACAGCTGGCCTCAGCAGCTACAGAGACATGAAGACATATGAGGTGATTCTGCCCTTTTTGGCAAGAGAGGCATTCCAAATTCTTTCAGGTAAATTGAGTTTTTCTGAATCAGAGCCCATGCTGAATAGATTAGAGGAACTTGCAAGGGAAACACATCCAGTGGTTAGAATTTCAGCAAAGTGAATCATGGCCCCTAGATAGATACGTCTCAAAAAATTGGGCTCTCCCATGGTTGCAAGTAAAATTTACTTTATTGAGTGGTCATTTATATGCTTGTGGCATTTTTTCTTTGCTCTTGATCCTTCCTCATAAATTCTAACAGCAGTTTTGAAAACTGTTATACTAGCTACTTGCTGTATTAGTCCCTTCTCGCACTGCCATAAAGGAATACCTGGGCTGGGTAGTTTATAAAGAAAAGTGGTTTATTTTGGCTTATGGTTCTGCAGACTGTACAGGAAGCATGGTGCTAGCATCTGCCTCTGATGAGGCCTCAGGAAGCTGTTACTCATGGTGGAGGGCAAAAGGGAGCCGATGCATCACATGGTGAGAGAGGGAGCGAGGCGGCAGGGCAGATGCCACGCTCCTTTAAATAACCAGATCTTCCGCGAACTCAGAGCAAGAGCTCACTCATTACAGCAAGGAGGGCACTAAGTAGTCATCGGTGAGGGATCCGCCCCCATGACCTAAACACCTCCCACCAGACTCCCCTCCAATCCTGGGGATTATATTTCAACATGAGACTTGGAGGGGCAAAACATCCAAACCGTATCACTTACTGACGGGTACGGACCGGCAGGAGAGTGAGGATTAGGAAAAACCCCATGCACCCCAAGTTGTTTCTAGAACAACCATGAATAAGCCATGCCTGGGAATGCATAGGATTCAGCAGACTGCAACCCCTGACTTGGGAGAGCAAACGCCAGGTGCAATCGCTGTGAATCCTGCCTTCTACTTCCATATGTGTGTTTCCTGCTGTTGGCCAACACGCCAACACAGAACATGCCAACACCACACTCTGTGCCCTGAATCTCGTAAGTGTAGGTTTTCAAATTCACAACAGATTTGTTGAGAACAGAGCATCCTTTTATAGTCTGTAGACTTTTTAAAGCAAATGTTTTATATTTTTGCTACAAAATTCTAACATTGCCAAATGTTTGCTTAAGTTCCCTTCTGCAGAGTAGTGGGGCTGCTGGGCTCCCTGGGACTCGCTGCCGTTTCAATATCATCACAGTCAAACCTGCTGTCCACTGAGCCCGGCACTGCAGATCCTGATGCCACGACCACACCATTCTCATGGGAACCTTCACCCATGACCCTTGGCCAGCCTGCCCCTTCAGCCCCAAGGGGAACCCCCACAGAGCCCGTGACTGGAGTCTACTGGATTCCTGCTGTGGGGGACTCTGCAGTCCTAGGGGAGGCTCCAGAGGAAGGTTCGCTAGACCCAGAGCCAGGGCCACGGAGCAAGGGATCCCTGATGACTGACCCCTCAGAGAGAAGTCAGCCTACCCACAGCCCTGACCCTCACCTCTCTGGTAAGTGCCACTGTTCTTGCATGTCCTCCCCCTTGTCTGGGCACCAAAGTTACCTTTGGAAGCAGCGAATCTGGTGGTAAGTTGTGAGATCACATCAACATGGGCCTTTAAGTCAGGGAGTGCCAGGTCCACACCTACCACTTGCTGACTGTGCGGTAGTCATGGAGTTTCGGATTCCCCATCTCTGGACTGGGAAAATGACGAACCCACGACAGGTTCTGAGGCTGCAGTGAGGTCAGTGAGGTCCCGTGTGTGCAGTGTCTGTGCCAGAAGCCATTTGTTCCACACCGGCTTCCTCATCCTTCTCCCCTGCGCTGGCATCAACTGCTTCACTTTATCCTTGGGTTTCAGGTGGACAGAAACCATTCTGGTACTTAAAAAATGCAGAGAAAAGGTAATGGTGAGAAAAGCTCTGGCCGGGCACCCTTCTCTCTGTCACTGTCCCCAGCTGGTGACCCCGTTTGATTTTGCTGCTTACTCTTGGGCGATGGGGCTCTCATGGCCTGCACGCTCTTGTCAATGCCACTGTGCTCCCTGCCTCCCAGACTTGGCTTGGCTGGCTGGAGGGACCGCTGTGAGCTCCTTAGCTTCTGGGACAGGAGGGCTGAGGGAACAGGAAGCGACATTTGCAGCAGGACATTCTTATGTCCATTTCTTTTCTTCTAAAAGAAAAGAGCAAGACGCCTTCTCTAAAAGAACAGTAAAAGACTCGCTTGAAGAGAGGATAGGATGCTGGGTGTGGAGGCAGAAAGCCACATGTGAGCCTTGGCCTCAACGTACTCACTGGGTTATTCTTAGAAACCGCACACTGACTGGAGCTCCAGCGCCTCCTCCTGGGGCCCTGGGGCAATGGCACCTGCCCTGCCCAGCTGTCAGGAGAAGCGGAGACACCACCACTGTGGGTACTTTGTAATCCACAGAGCAATGTATGGAGTCTAGAAATAGACCAAGGACAATGTCACCCATCAGGAGAGTTGCTATTAATTTCAGGAGATTCTGTGATTTTAAAGGAAACATTATGATTTTGTCCTTTCATATAGATTTTGAAGCCTATTACAGTGATATTCAAGAAGCAATACCATCGGAAGGAAGACAGCCAGGTGACTGTGCTTCTGTGCCTGCTGCCTCTCTCCGCTCAGCTCTCCTCTGCAGCGTTTCTGCAATCTGGATTTCCCACTTGCTCCCTCACATGGCCACTGAGAGCTCCAGAGTCACAGGGAAAAGTTGAAACTCTTACATGGCACAGTCTGAACCAAACTTTTATTTCTAGCTCCCCTCTTTCTGCCCTTCTATATCCCTATGCTCCAAAATCCCGAGAGTAGCCTCAGGCCCAAGGGTGGGCATACCAGCTTTTCCATGCCTTGGTTATGGAGTGTCATCTGCCAAAAATGCCTCCCTCCGTGTCCTTCCTAATCTTCTGCTCAGTGAGCCTCCTTCTTCAGGTCTGGCTTCATTTCTCTCTAGGAAGTCTTCTTCAGGCTTGTCTTATAAGGACCAACCCCTGCCACCCCAAACCACGCATGCACCAGCTCAGTATTTATTCCCTCCTCTGGGAAGCAGATGGCACCTGGTACTTAGTGACTCTTTCGGTGTCTGTGCTTCTGTGCCTTCTGCTCTGAGCTCTTCCAGGAAAGCTAGTCCCTGGCACATTGGCAGTCAGTGAGCACATTGTAGAATGAACTGATGATCAGTGAATGATTTATTCAGCTATCAAATGAAAAGATGGATGATCAGTGAGTGACTGATTTATCTGTCTAGGGAAGAGAAAGATGTCTAGTGAATGGTTTATCTGTCAGATAAGTAGGTAAATGATTTATCTGTTGAATGAATGGATAAATGGCTGATGAGTGAATGATTTATCTGTCAAGGGAATAACGGATGACGAATGAACAATTTATTCCTCTGATTTGTGGCAGTGTTTCCTTCAGCAGTCCTCCTCAGCTGCCTCCAACTCCTCGGCTTTTCCAGCCCTTCCCACGTTCTTTCCTGTGTGTTATTCTGTTCTTGGATGAGATGGTCAGTCAGGTGCAGCCACAGGGAAGAGAAAAACAAAATAACTCCCAGGTCCTAGAGACAAGAGGCATGGCAGGCCACACAGGGCCACGTGGGGAAGCCACAGGGAGGTCAGGAGGCAGCAGACAGGAGCAAGGGGAGAACTTAGGCCAAGGTCTTTCTTGGGGTTTCCATGGGAAGGAAAGGCAAGGCCAAGGCAGGGCTGGGTGAGTAGTTTAGAATCAGCTGGTTTGATTTCAGCAGATCCTGGGCTAAGGGTGGTCTCTAGTTACCCAGGATAATTTGTCAGAGGTGGCTCTGGATTGGTCAGTTTGCAAATCAAAGACACATTGCAGGCTGGGCCTTTTGTGATCTCTAAGAGTTGGCTATCCCCAACCCCAGGAGAAGCCGTCAAAGCACTCTCTCCTTAGCCAGAAGACTTTTGTTTCATTTTGTTTTTCAATGTAGCAAAACATCATACATTTAAAACATTTAAAAGTCTTCACAATACACACGCAGATCTGTTGTAGAGGCTCACATTCACACTCAAAGTAGGTGCTTAATCAATACGACTGAATGAATGAAAAATAGATCTGCCTTTGTATTGCATTTACAAAGTTATTCTTCCTTACAAGAGTAATTCTGACCCCTCAACATTTGTATTTTATTACTACATCTTGCTTCGGTTACCTTGGTTTCAAGTTTTTTTTTCTTTTTTTTTTTTGAGATGGAGTCTTGCTCTGTCGCCAGACTAGAGTGCAGTGGTGCAATCTCGGCTCACTGCAACCTCCGCCTCCTGGGTTCAAGCAATTCTTCTGCCTCAGACTCCCGAGTAGCTGGGACCACAGGCATGTGCCACCACACCTGGCTAATTTTTTTATATTTTTAGTAGAGACAGGGTTTCAGTGTGTTGGCCAGGATGGTCTCGATCTCTTGACCTCGTGATCCGCCCACCTCGGCCTCCCAAAGTGCTGGGATTACAGGAGTGAGCCACCGCACCTGGCCAGTTTCAAGTTTTAAAGAGCCTCCTTAGCCTAAGTGAAGCGTAGCGGCTTCTTCTTTCCTAGACCATGCAGTAGCCCTTCCTCCACCCTGGCTTCTTCTCTGCTTGCTGCCTGCAGTCACCTCACCCCAGGCCAGCTGAAGGACTCTTTTTACCACAAACCAGGCTGTTGTCACTCTCCTGACAGGTCCCCGCAGTGGCTTCCCAGGGCACTTAGGACACAAGCTCACGTCTGTGCGCCAAGCATGATGTGACCCCTGGCAATGCCTCCAGCCACGTTTTTCTTCCTCCTGCCCTTTCTTCCTCCCTCCCTCCAGCCACCAGGGAAGATCATTCCCATGACATTTTGGTTTTACTCAACCTGGAGGCTCCTTCCTTCAGACCTTCAAAGAGCTCCTTCCAGTCTTGGTCTTCAGAGAGGACCTCCCTGACCTCCCTCTCAAAAGGACTCCCTTTCCACACTCCTCTCTCTTCCTCTGCAAGTCGGCTTTGCTTTCCTTCATTATCTGACTTTGTATCATTTATTTATATGTTTTCTCATTTATTTTTCTGACCGCCTCACTATTAAACTCCAGATAGCAAGGATACCATTGATCTGGTTCATGTTGTGTCCCCTGTTCCTAGACTACAACCTGTACTTAGTAGACCATAATAAATCTTGTGGAAGGAAGAAAGGAAGGGAGGATGGAAGGAAGGGAGGGAGGGAGAGACGGAGGGAGGGAAGATGCCATTGGACCACTAATTATATAATAATAAAGTATATCTCCTGACTATGTTTAGCTGCTGAAGACATTATATTAGATATGTGGTATCCAGCAATGGTACAAATAATGTCAGCATTGAATCACTAATGCTTTAAGATCATCATGACTGTTTTTCTTTAACATCTGTTGGCTTGGTTTATCTTCCCAGCAAATGACACCAGCTTTCCAGGTTCAGGACCTAGCTTGAGTGCCAAGGAGAGCCCTGGAGATGGGGATAACCTGGTGGACCCCTCCCTGTCTGCAGGCAGAGCCCAGCCTGTCCTCATGATTGACTGGCCCAAGGCCCTGCTGGGAAGAGCAGTTTTCCAAGGCTATTCGTCCTCAGGTGTGAATGCCCTCTTCCTACCCTGCAATTTGCAGTGTTTCTGAAGCTTTTAGATCTCAGCCCTCAATTTCTTCTGAACTTCTAATTTTACTAGATAAGTATTTAGAACTGTGGTACCTGTTCTACTTGTGCTTGTTCTTCTATGGACTATGGCCTGAGGCTCTTCTACCAAAAGTAAAGTCAGCATCTATTGCTACCAGGAGCTCCCCGTGTGCACACCAAAGGGGAAGGGAGGCGCCGCCAACTGATGCACGCTGTGTGTGCAAACACCTTGGTGCGCACAGCCTTTTCTGTGACAGACTTTTGTAGGGTGGACAGAATTTGCATGAAGTGATCAAAACGAAGCTGCTCCTGAAGAGCAGTTGAATTTCTAATAGATTTTCCCAGGCCGGACATGCTGGTTTTGCTCAATTTGTTGGATTGCCACCTTTCATAGTAATACATGTGATGTGTCATCCCTATAAACCTCTTGGGGAGGATCTGGATTTCACACTATTTTTAGATAATTTCCCATTCACCCTTCCCTTAAAGCATTTCAGGAAGTACTCTTGTAAAATTGTGGTTTTAGAAACTGTCCGTGTTTAGATCATCAGTCTTGTATTTGGCATCTCTCCTTTTTTCAGGGTAAGTAGTGTGGGGTCAGCCCCTCCCTGCTAAGGAAGTAATCTAGTCACCATAGTCAGCAGTTACACCCAGATTAAAAATTGTCCATGACCAGTATTTTGCAGACCTAAAAATAGCTTCAAAATTCCTTAATCATACTTCATAGTATGATTTATAAAATTGCCAAATTTAAACATGAACATAATTATAAACATGCAAAATAAGATCTTACCAGAATTCTCTTGTTGCTTGGGACATTAGTGTCATTTCTGAGCCAGAGATGGATGGAACATCCTCAGTATTGCTTCTGCTGGGCAGGAGAGGCTTTTTATAGAAGGCGGTAACCAACAAACAAACGGCCTTTCCAAGCAGGAGTGGCATGTTTCACCAGCACCTATGTTACCTTCACCTCCTGGTGAAGGGTGGAGCCCATTCCCAACGACTCCGTCTGACCTCTGTCTCTGAGTCCACTCACAGTCATTTCCATGCAGCCACATCTTTCCTGCAGGTATTACAGAACAGACGGTGACAATCAAGCCATACTCTCTGAACAGTGGAGAGACATACGTCCTGCAGGCGTCTGTGGGTATGTTACATTGTCAGTTGGATTTATGAGAGGACGGGAAGGAGACCTGCTGTGTCTCTGTGAGTTTACTCTTCCTGAGGAATTGGGTGCAGGTCTACTTCAGGGTAAAGGCTGAACAAGCAGTTGCCTTTTTAAAAAGTTACATATAAATCTTATTAATGCCAGACGACTGGACAAGTTGATTCCTTCCCTGCAAATCTGTCCATAATCTCTCTCCCTCTCTCCATTTAAACCCTAGAAAGCTGTTAATGCTTTTTTGGTGCCGCTGGTGTTCATTGAAATTCACCCACAGGCCTCCCCTTCCCCTTGCTCCACATTCCTCCTTGCATTTCCATGCCTCTCTCAATCTGAGATCATCATTTCAAGGAACTTCTAGACATTTCCCCCCATTTCTAGAGGTTTTCATTCCATATGAGAAGCACAGCAGACTCAACGTTTTTTTTTTTTGAGACCGAGTCTCGCTCTGTTGCTCAGGCGCAATCTCAGCTCACTGCACGCTCCGCCTCCCAGGTTAAAGCAATTCTCCTGCCTCAGCCTTCTGAGTAGCTGGGATTACAGGTACCTGCCACCACCCGCAGCTAATTTTTTGTATTTTTAGTAGAAACTGGATTTCACCATGTTGGCCAGGCTGGTCTTGAACTCCTGACCTCAGGTGATCTGTCCACCTCAGCCTCCCAAAGCGCTGGAATTATAGCCATGAGCCACCACACCCGGCCAACCATTTTTATTGACAGATAGGTTCAGTTCAAGGTCCACAGTTTTGCATTAATCAAAACCCACCAGGAATTTGCACACTTGCATTCTGTGTGAACTCTTGTGTCATGCAAATGGGGAAACACGAGGTTCACTTTCTCCTGAGAACTGGCTGGGCTGAGCTCGATGAGATCCCTGAGGGTCATCTTGATTCTCACAGTTTCTATAAACATCAGCCTGCCCTTTCCACATTTTGCATTTAACAACTAGCCCTGAGTCCCTGCTTTGGGTACAAGATGGGCAGCGTTTGCTTTTGTTTCAACAAATACCTTTTGCCCTTTGGCCGGACCTCTTTCTTTTGCCTCTGAAATTTGCCCAGTGGCAAGTGTAAAGACAGTTCTCTTAGCTGGGTCATATTCCTTACTGCTGCAGGAGACACTGGAGAGCCTCTCCATGGCTCACGGGCCTGGTCAGTGTCCTTGGCTGGCTGCCAGGTGGAGCAGTCAGGCTCCAGGTCTCCTGTCAGCCTCCTCTCCCTTGGCCTTGCGCACCCTCGCTGACCGCTGCCTTCTCTTCCCATGCTCTTCAGATCACACCAGGCCCCCTCGTGACTCAAAGTCTTTCCCTGTGGTTATTTTGGCTGGAATGCCCATTCTTTTCCCCACAGCCCTTTCTAAGCCCAGTATAAGACTGATACCCCAGCACTGCTCGCTCAAATGTGTCTTCTTCTGTGGAGATTTCCCTGGTCAGCCAGTCAGAATTCATCACCCTTTTCTCTTGGCTTTTGCTTTCGTTATGAGATCTGTCTTCCGTGGTTGTTGCGACTGTTAAGTTGGATAATACAGGAGCAGTGTCTAGCAGGGCACCTGGTGTGTAGCAGAGGCTCGATAGATGGTACCTGAAGTTATGATGAGGATGATGATCATCAAGGTTTTAAACCATTTGACATGTAAATTTCATCAAGAAAAATACATTAAACATTAAAAAACTATATGTATGAGAATAATCATTATGGGGTGATCAATAATAACAGAAAATGGAAAATAAAATGTTTAATTGTTCGGGATAATAGTTATGCATATATCTGCTCCATGGAATCTTGTGCAGCTATTTACAACAGTGATTTTGGATGCTATATGTCAACATGGAAAATAGTTCTGATATTAATATAGTTAATAAAATAAATATAAAATTGTATCAGTGCTATACATTCAACCAAGCTGTACTTATGTGTGTATATGTCTGAGGTTTTGAGGGAAATCCAGGAGAATGGAGAAAGTTTGCTTTGCTGAGTGATGGATCTGTTAACATCATCTCCCCCTTAGGCTTCAGTTTCTGTCTGGGTGGTTGCCATGTGACTCCCAGGTAGGGAATCACTTTTGTCTCCACAGGGCCTAGGATAGTACCTGCCCCACCCAGTGAGTGTTTGTTATATTACTGAATGCTACAGGCAGTGGTTCTTAAACCCCAGCACTTCAGAATCCCCTAAGGGTATGTGAAAACTAACAATGAGTCTCACTTTCTGAGTCAGTAGGTCTGGGGTGGGGTTCAAGAATCTGCATTTCTGACAAATTCCCAGGTGAGACTGATGCTGCTGGTCTGGGGACCCTACTTTCAGAACCCCTGCTATCAGGTTTATCTATAAAAAATTAATCCTACACTGCTGTAATTCTCCATCATGGGTGAAACCCATGCTTCATCTTTCTCTTTAGCTTCAAAGCTTGGCTTACTGGGTAAAGCTCAGCTGTACTTGACAGTCAACCCGGCTCCACGGGACATGGCCTGCCAGGTGCAGCCCCACCATGGTCTGGAGGCACACACCATCTTCAGTGTCTTCTGCATGTCAGGAAAACCGGTATGTGGACAACTCCCATGTCTGTCCTGAGAGACCCAAGACAGTGGCACCTGGCAGTCACAGCAGTCATGGATGCTGTAGGAATGGACAGTGATGTCCTTCCCACCTGCAAAGGAATTCGGCCTGCAGTTGAATGTTGGAAAGTTGGTTAGGCATAAATGGGTTTCCCCAGCCGCTAATGAGAGGAGTATAAAGTGGCCCCCTGATTGAGAAGGTTCAGAATTTCACAAAATTTCCTGCTCACCAGGAAACATGGCAGGGCATCCACTGCTCCACAGCCTGGTTAGAGCAGGGGCCTCTGTTAATGCTGCCCCCGAGAAGAAGGCAGGCATCTGACCCAAAGTGAGGAGCCTGGCCCTTTCTCTCCCAGGGTGCATCTCTAACACAGACTTACCCTCACTCTTCATCTGGGACATGGAGAAGACCATTGTGATTTTGTTGCTCAGGGTCTTGTGAGGGTGAAATGAGAGGATGGATTTAAAAAGGTGAAAGCCGATCAGCCTGGCCAATATGGTGAAACCCTGTCTCTACTAAATTTTGTAAAAATACAAAAATTAGCTGGGTGCGGTGGCGGGCACCTGTAATCCCAGCTACTTGGGAGGTTGAGGCAGGAGAATCGCTTGAACTCAGGAAATAGAGGTTGCAGAGAGCCGAGATTGCACCACTGCACTCCAGCCTGAGCGATAGAGTGAGACTCCATCTCAAAAAAAAAAAAGATGAATGCCTCAGGCAGGGCAGGACCCTGTGATATTGTGACCCTGGCACTGCCCTCTCCATCCTCTTAGCCAGGACGCTGGCCTCCCTGCCTTTCTGCCTGACCCCTTTTCTAGGAAGCCCCACCCTTGTCCTCCAGTGGGGCCAGATCTTGGCCTTCACTTGAGGCACACCCACCCCTCCCTCCTGCTCCTCTTGCTGCTTGGTGCCCAGCGGTGTGGAAGCTGAGGGGCAGCCGGGACCCTTCACCCTGAGGAGGCCGTGACAGTCTGATTTGTGACTGTGGGGAGGTTCCCGGGCAAGGAGAGGACACAGACCCCAGTGAGGAATCTTGGGGTTGTTCAAGAAGCCCTTTAGCCTCGGGGAACAGAGAGCACTGCAGGGCGCAAGGAGGTCCCTCACTTGGGCTGTGCAAGTGAGAATGCTGCTTACCTGTCACTTACCCTCTACCTGGCTCTAAAGAACGTCCTTGGGCGCAATGAAGGCTGCAGGTGTGTGTGTGTATTGGGATGTCATTCACAATGTGTTCGTTTATACTATTTTTTGCTCCCCATGGACTGGATCATAGGACTTCCATTATGAATTTAGTTACCAGATAGGAAACACCTCCAAACACATGTTGTACCGTGGGAGAGACACCCAGTATTATTTTGTGTTGCCAGCTGGTGAGCGCTTGGACAATTACAAAGGTAAGCCATGGTGCCAGCTGGGGTCACTAGCTGTGCTGACCTAGAATTCTAAACCTTTTTTTCCTGGTTTTCAAAAACTAAAAATCATTTAAACTGTGTCTGGAAAATAAAAGTATTTATTCACCTTGATCAGACTAATGCTTTTCAGTTTAGGTTGATTATCTATCTTTTAGTGCAGAAAGAACATGAGTAGTATCAACAAATTAAATCAGTTTTTTGTATCCTAAATTTTAACTGAAATATACTGCAAATGATAAAATGCCAGATAATGTTTTTTCATATATAAATTAAATATTTAAAATCAGGACATTTCTTATTTACGAATGAAATATGTCATATCTGGTGAATCTTGCATTTGTTATGGATGAAATCAAATCAAGGTATTCCCCTAAGGAACAAAATGTGGAGTAAATGAATGTTGAGTTAGCATATTAGTAATATAACCTCAACACAAAATGAATCCCACAGTGTTGACAGCTTTCTGCTCTGACCCTGTTCCTGAGGTTATGGTTACTTCTAAACCAGTCCCTTGGAACTGGTTTCAACTGAGCATAAGAGACATGCAGCCATTTAGGAAGGTATCTTGACATGCACAACCCCAGGTTGGTTAAATAAAAATCTCGCTGGTGGTGACTTTTTAAGTTTCTGTTTTATTTTTTAAACATCTGGAGCATTCTAATGTGCAGGCAAGGTTGAGAGTCACTGATCTAGAAGTTTCTTTGATGTGGGTTGGTAAAATTATTAAAGCCTGAAGTCTGAACCAGTTCATTCACCTGATTTATTTAAGTTTCACCTCTCCTTTAAGCCAAGCTGAAATGCCTTCTTCATGAAACCTTGCCTGTCACCTCCAATTAGAAACACTTGCACCTTCTTCTAGATACAAGTCAGTCAGAGTGAGCAAAACTTCTGAGCAGGGCATTTTGAGATCTTCATAATCATGCTCTGCTTGTATCACAGTGACTTTGTACTCCCTTTGTTCTTGAGTTTTCTTGAAGTCAAGCTGCACACAGGGTTACGTGAGACCGAGGCTGGGTAAACGTCCCAATAGAAGAAACTTGGCCCACAGCCTCAGCTCTGTGTTGGAAGTAAGAATTTCTTAACATAAATTTACAGACCAAGTTTAGGTCACAGTCCCAGAGCAGTGTCAGGGTTAGTGATGTACAAAAATCATTCACAAGCATGGTATTTGTTTATAATTGTCAGTATCAGTACAACCTATTCCTGTGAATGCCTGAACTCAAGATTTATAAGAGGGCAGACATAAGCAAAATAAATACAATATAGTAAATAGTTAATACATACAAATTTTAGGTGACAGTCCCAGAGCAGTGTCAGGGTTAGTGATGTTACAAAAATCATTCACAAGCATGGTATTTGTTTGTAATTATCAGTATCAGTACAATCAATTCCTATGAATACCTGAACTCAAGATTTATAAGGGAGTAAACATACGCAAAATAAATGCAATATAGTAAAAACTTAATACATACCTTTTCTTGTCCCATCTTTTGCATGAGTGAGTATGGCACAGACTCAGCTTGTCCGAGTAAATGGAGTCTTGCCTAAAAACTGCTCGTTCTCTCGGATTTTCTGTCCATGCAAAGGACCAACCTTATCTGTTAAGAGTATTTGTTAAAATTACTGCCTCCAGGGCCCACCTAATATCTACTGACTCAGAATCGTGGGGAGAAGATGGAGCCCAGAATTTGCTTGTAGACAAGATTCCTGGCAATTGGGCTGCAAGTGTCCATAGACCACATCTTGAGAAGCACTATCCTCCAAAATTAAACCCCAGTCCTTGGCATTGGGTTTCAGATTGAGAATGTTGTTATGAAGATACATAGGGCACACCTGGGCATCGATCTTTCTGTGTGGTTCCCATGATGGTACCTGTGGCCTTCACCATCTGACCATCACCTGCACCCTGAGCCTGATCTGCAGGTCTCCTCACCACAGCCCTGCACCCCTGTTACATGAAGGAATTCCTGGGTCCCCCAAGCAGGTCTTAGGTCTTTTAATGAAAGAGTCCCCTCTGTCAGAATTCTTCTTCACTGTTTTTCTAGGCCTGTTAAGTTTCTATTTATCATTTAGGAACTGGAAAAATATAACCCCAAGCCTTGACAGTCCATTGCAGAGTTTGCATTTCACTCCCTGGGCTCCCTGTGGCCCAGAACCTGGTCCCTTTTTCATCACATGTCACAGTTTTAGTCATCCAGGAGATGCTGTCTGTGTGTAAAGAAGCATCTGTGTAACCCACATGTCCAAGATGACCCTCTTCTGACATGTTCCCTCACAGTCATGGTTTCCACTGAAATCACAGATGGTGAAGGCTCCAAGGTCCAGCCGTGCACTGTGGTGGTGACTGTGCTGCCCCGCTACCATGGAAATGACTGCCTGGGAGAGGACCTGTGAGTAACACAATGCCAGACAGACATCCTAGACATTGTTTGTATTTTCTCCAGAGTTGGCTCTCCCTCAAGTTGTTAACAAGTGTCAAAAACATGTCAGGAACTCATCTTCTCATGATGGAGCAAAGAAAAAAGTCCTGGTGCTATCACTGCAGTCCTGCTAACTCATATTTGCAGGTCCTTCAGAGCCTATAAAGCCTCTTTCTTCTTTTTTTTTGAGACAGAGTCTCACTCTGTCTCCCAGGCTGGAGTACGGTGGTGCAATCTTGGCTCACTGCAACCTCCGTCTCCCAGGTTCAAGCAATTCTCTTGCCTCAGTCTCCTGAGTAGCTGGGATTACAGGCGCCTGCCACCACACCTGGCTAATTTTTGTATTTTTAGCAGAGATGGGGTTTTCACCATGTTGGTCAGGCTGGTCTCAAACTCCTGACCTCGTGATCCACCCGCCTCAGCCTTCCAAAGTGCTGGGATTACAGGCGTGAGCCACTGCACTCGACCTCACTTTCTTCTTTTTTAAAAACAACTTTTTAAGATATCATTTACATTCCATGTAGTTCATCCATTTAAAATATGCAGTTCCTAGGTTTTAATAATTGATTGAATTATGCAACCTTCTCCATTAGCTAGTTTTAGACAATTTTTATCTTCCCATGAAAACCTGGACTTATTAGCAGTGACTCCCTTTACCTGCCACCCAGCTTCCTCCCACCCGCCCCAGACAACCACAAATCTATTTCATATCTACACGTTTGCTGATTCTGAAAATTTCATGTAAATGAGATGATACAACACATGATCTTAAATAACTGTCTTTTTTCACTTAGCATATGAATGTTTTCAAGTTTCATCCATGTAGTAAAATATATCAGTACTTCATTCTTTTTTATTGCTGAATAATATTTTATTGTATGAACATACTGTATTTTGTTTATTCACTAGTTGATGAACATGTGGGTTCTTTTCACTTTTCAGCTATAGTGAATCACACTGCTATAAACATTTATGTGCAAGTTTTTATGCGAGTGTGTGATTTCATTTTCCTTGGGTAGGTAATAGGAGTGGAATCACTGTGTCATACACAAACCGTTTCATACACTACCAAACTGTTTTCCATGGGGGCTGTACCATTTTATATTCCCACTAGTGGTGTATGAGGGTTCCAGTTTCTTGATATCCTAACCAACACTGGTTACTGTCTTTTTGTTCACAGCTGTTCTAGTTAGTATGAAGTAGTATCTCATTAAGGTTTGAATTTGTGTTTCTCTAGTGATTGATGAGGTTGAGCATCTTTTCATGTGCTTTGTATATTTTCCTTAAAGAAATGTCTGCTTACTACTTTACCCATTTTTATGTAGGTTATCTGTATTTTTATGATTGATAACCTAATTAAAAGGTTTATTTCTTAATTCTCAATTCTATTCCATTAGTCTAAATGTCTCTCCTCATACCAGTACCATGCTGCCTTGATTATTACAGTTTTGTAGTAAATTTTGAAACTGAAAAGCCTGAACCCACTAACTTTGTTCTTCTTTTTACAAGATTGGCTATTTCAGGTCTCTCATACTTCCATATGAGTTTTAGAATCAGCCTGTCAATTTCTGTAAAAACAAGCAGCACAAGCATGGCACGATGGCTCTGGTGCTGGCCAGCCTCTCCAGCTTTGCTCTGGCTTGAGCAGGCTGGGGCTCCAGACACCTGCTGAAGGGGATAGAAAAACAAAACAAAACAAAACCCAGCTGGGATTTTTCATAGGGATTTGTCAAGTCTGTACACCAGTTTGGAGAATATCCTGTATCCTATAATCCTGCTGAATATGTTTGTTAGTGTTAATAGTTTTTTACCGAATTTCTTGAGATTTTCTCTGTGTAAGATCATGTCAGCTGTCACTAGAAATAGCTTTGCTTCTTTCTTTCTAATCTGGATGCGTTCTATTTCTTTTTCTTGCCTAATTCTCCTGACTAGAACCTCCAGTTTAATGCTGAACAGAAATGGCAAGCATGGAAATTCTGATCTTCTCGGTTTTAAGGAGGAAGCATTCAGTCTTTCACCACTTAGTATAGCTATTAGCCAGAGGTCTTTCATAGACAACCGTTATCAGATTGAGTATGTTCTCATCCATTCCTAGTTTGTTGTGTGTGTGTTTTATTATTTAAAAAAGTATTGGGTTTTGTTTAATGCTTTTCCTAGGTCTATGGAGACGATTACATGTTTTTTGTCCTTTAGTGTGTTAATTAGTTATGGTTAGGATGTTTGTGTCCTCTCTAAAATTCATGTTGAAACTTAATGCAATGGTAGTAAGAGGTGGTACCTGTAGGAGGTGATTAGGCCATAAGGGTTCTGCTCTCATAAATGAAATTAGTAACCTTATAAAATGGCTGGAGGGAACTATATAGGCCCCCTTTTTTCATTCTGTCCCTTCTGTCATGTGAGGTCACAGCCTTCTTCCCCTCTGGAGGAGGCAGAAACAGGTGCCACCTTGGAAGCAGAGAGTAACCTCAATAGACACTGAACCTACTGGTGTCTTGATCTTAGACTTCCCATACTCCAAAACTGTGAAAATAAATGTCTGTTCTTTATATATTACCCAGTCTCAGGTATTTTATTATAATAGCACAAACAAACTAAGACACAAGTTATATAAAACCGATTGATTTTCAAATGTTGAATCACTCTTACAGTCTGGGAATAAATTCCATTTGGTCATGATGTATAAACCTTTTTCTGTGCGCTAGATTTGGTGTCTAGTATTTTATTGAGGATTTTTGTGTCTATTTTGTAAGAGGTATTGGCCTGTAGATTTCTTCCTTTTCTTGTGTTGTCTTTGGTTTTGGTATCAAAATAATACCGGCCCCAATCAATTTGGAAGTATTCCTTTGTTTGTGTTTTTGTTTGTTTGTTTGCTTTGAGACAAGGTCTCCGTCTGTTGCCAAGATTGGAGTACAGTGACATGATCATAGCTCACTGCAGCCTCCACCTCCCAGGCTCATGCCATCCTTCCACCTCAACCTCCCAAGTAGTGTGGCCTACAGGCACATGCCACCATGCCTGGCAAATTTTTTATTTTTGTAGAGACAGTGTCTCATCATGTTGCCCAGGCTGGTCTCAAACTCCTGGGCTCAAGCAATCCTCCCACCTCGGCCTCCCAAAATGCTGGGATAACAGGTGTGTGCTACTGCACCTAGCTTCCCCTGCAGTCCTATATTTGGAAGATTTTGTGAAGGACGGGAGTAATTCTTCTACAAACATTTACCAGCGAAGTTATCTGGGTCTGGCATTTTCTTTGTGGAAATTTTAAAATGACAAATTCAGTAACTTTATGATTCAGATTTCCTATTTCTTATTGAGTCAGTTTCAGTAGTTTATTTTTTTCTAGGAATTTTCCATTTCATCCACATTCTCTAATTTTTTTGGCATACAGTTTTTTATGGTGTTCTCGTCATCCTTTTTATTTCTATATGGACAGTAGAGATATCAATTTCATTCCCGATTTTAGTAATGGAAGTCTTCTCTTTTTCTCTCTCTTATTTTTGTCTGTCAGTCTAGCTAAAGATTTGTCCTTTTGTTGATGTTTTCAAAGAACCAGAGTTTGGCTTCACTTTTTGTTGTTGTTTTTTTTTATTCTCTATTTCATTCATTTCTGTACTAATTTTTATTCTTCCCCCCCGCCCCCTTCTGCTTTCTCTGGTTTAGTTTGCTGTTCTTTTTTTTGTTTGTTTGTTTCTTAAGGTGGAAAATTAGGTTATTGATTTGGCCTCTTCTTTCTAGCCATTTATAGCTTTAAATTTCCCTCAAGCACTGACTTAGCTGCATCCAATCTGTTTTGGAATGTTGGTTTTTTCGTTCATTAATCTCAAAGTATTTTGTAATTCTCGTTGCAATATCTCCTTTGAACCATTGATTATAATATGTGGGAGTAAGTTGTTTACTTTTTCACGTTTGTAAATTTTCCAAATTTCTTTTTGTCATTTATTTCTAATTACTTAATTCCATTATGGTCAGAGGATATACTCTGTATAATTGTAGTAGGTTAAAATTTATTGAGTTTGGTTTGTGGCCTACTATATGATATATTCTAGAAAATGTCTGATGTGTACTTGAAAAGAATATGTATCTGATTTTGTTGGCTAAAATGTTCAGTGGTTGTTAGGTCTCATTGATTTATATTATTGTTCGAGTCTTGCATGTCCTTGTTGATTTTCTGCCTAGTGGTTCTAACCATTATTGACAGTACTATTGTTTTGAGTTTTCTGCCCGTCCCTTCAGTTCTGTCCATTATTGTATATGGAACCTGTTGTTATGTCCCTGTATGTTTATAACTTTTTAATCTTCCTAATGAATTTACCTCTATTATCATTAGAAAATGTCCCTCTTTATTGTTACTATCTGTTTTTATCTAATTTCCTTTTTGTCTGATATAAATATAAGCACTCTACATGCCTTAGTGTTACTGTTTGCATGTTTCTTCCATCCTTTTACTTACAACCTAATTGTATCCTTGAACCTAAATTTCTACTGTCTCCAATAGACAGCATATAGTTGAATCTCAGTTTTGTATACAGTCTTACAATCGCTGCCTTTTAATTGGATCATGTAATCTATTCACATTTGTTATTATTATTGATGTAGTTGGATGGATTTATGTACGACATTTTGCTTATTTCTTACATGCCTCATTATTACTTTGTTCCTCCGTGTCTTCTTTACTGCTTCCTTTTATGTTAAGTATTTTCTAGTATATCACTTTCATTCCCTTAATGATTTTTAAATATGTATTTTTGATATTTCTTAGTTGTTGCATGCAGGCTTGCAATATACCCCTTAATTTACTAGAAACTAATTCAAATTTATATTAATTTCAGCAAGATGTAGAAACTTTACTCCTCCATAGATTCATTTCCTCTTCTCTTTTAGCATTATGATTATTATATATGTTACATCTATTAGTGTTACAAACCCAAAAGTCCAATGTTATAATTATTGTTTGATATAATTTTCTGTCTTTTAAAGAAACTGAAGAATAGAGCACAAGTATATTTTTAGAAGTTGCTTTTAATGTATGCTCATCTTATTTAGTATTTTGGTTTGTCTTCATATCTTCCTGTGGCTTTAAGTCACCATCTAGTGTAATTTCTTTATTCTTATATAGTTTTATTCCCACCTCCCTTATTTGTGTTCTTATTGTTATATTACATTTCCATGTGTTAGACGCCCAAAGTACAGCTCTATAGAAATAACTTTATGCAATGGCTTTTTAAAGAAGTTAAGAAGAGAGAGAAAAAGAAAAATGTAATTCATGAACTTCATTGTTCAACACTTCTCTGAGTTGCGATTCATTTTCTTCCTACTTTTTTTTCCTGTTGTTTATAATCTCTATTGCTCTGTCTCCATGTTTGCAGATTCTTTCTTTTCTCAATTTTACTTTTGAACACTTCTTTTGTTATGAGTATTATACATGTAACTTCAGAATTTCCATTTGGTTCTTTCTATAACTTCTAAATTTATGGTTTCTATCTCTTTATTGATAGTCTCTATTTGACTAATAATTGTTCTACTTCTTTGGATTTTTAAAAGTATGGTTTCCTTTCATTCTTTGAATTATATTTATAATAGCTGTTTTGAAGTCTTTGCTAAATTCAACATTTGAGTCTCCTCGTGGGCAGTTTCTATTGCCTGCTTATTTTTCTAATGCTTGGGTCACACTTAATGTTTCTTTGAATGTCTCATAATTTTTCATTGAAAACTGGACATTTTAGATAATATATTGTAGCCACTCTGGGTGTTGGCCTTCCCCCTTTTCCTGGGCTTGATGTCATTGTTTTTGTTTGTTTTGTCATTTGTTTATATGTTTATTAGTTAGGGAAAACAAATTCTGTTAAGTATATTTCCCCTCATTGTGCAGCCAGTGATGTTTCTGCTCAGATGTATTTGTTCTTTTCACCTTTAGCTTGGCTTCCTAGGGTCTTAATCTCCATAAATCACTTACTGGTGTCAATCATAAAAGAATAGTGAAGTGAAAAAAAGAAACAACAACAACAACCAAAAAAAACAAACAAAATCACTTACTGGTCAAGGGTGAGCTTAAGCATATGTGTATACAGCCCATGGTGATGCATTTTCTAATCGGTTAGAACACGATTTCTAATTAATTTGCTTCTTGCAATGACCCACTATGGTGTGTCCAGATGAAAATTTCTATTTCATACATTTGGAAACTGAGACTCATTTATTCTCTTAAACAATACTCTTGAGCTCATACACCAAAGAAACTGCAGAGCAGGGGCTGGAACTGGTCTTTGACCACTTGCATAGGGCTCTTTTCATGATATTGTGTTGTCTTTTCAAGTGCAAGTAAGTATGCTGTTTGTAAATAAGTAAATAAATACCCAATTATTGAAACCCAGAGTCATAAACTCCAGCCAGCTGTAGCTTGGTGGTATCTCTGTCTGGCTCTGGAATATATTTCTTCATTTGCCATGGTGCTTCCATATTAGTATCTGGTTTCTTGTGCCTTTTTTTAGTTCTGATAAAAGGAGCTTTTGTAAAATTTCGAGTTTCCACTGCACAGACCAGTTTTCCTTTGTATCATTCTCTTTCTGGCCTGAACTGTCCAAGAAGTGTTTTTGCAACAAATCCCATCCCATTCTTGGTAAGCAGTGTGAAAAGTGTTGCTGTGTGTTGGAATAGAAATGATAACTCTTATGTTTCCTTCAGGTATAATTCCAGCCTGAAAAACCTGTCTACCCTCCAGCTGATGGGGAGTTATACAGAAATCAGGAACTACATCACTGTGATCACCAGAATACTGAGTCGTTTGTCTAAGGAGAACAAAACTGCCTCCTGCAACCAATGGTCACAAACACAGGATGCGTTAATTTCTTCAGTATGCAAATTAGCTTTTGTAGATCAGGTATGGCCCAGAGGAGGGTGAGTTTAGTGTCTGTAAACCTTTATCAAGTGGCAGGGCTCATGACTGGCTGGCTCACTCACAAGTGGTCATGCTTATGAAACATAGGCAAGAAATGAGAACAAGAGGGCCAGCCAGCTCAGCTCCCATACATGGCTGTGGTCTCTCTAGCCGGCTGATATGCATCAACACATGACTGCTGCTGGATTTTAAAAGAGAGAATCACCAAGTCAATCATTGTTACAGATAATTCTGCTAAAGTTTAAGTAAAGCAATCTGATTTTATCTTGTTAACAATGATATGTTGGAGAGTTAAGTTCATGACTGTGTGCAACTTCTGAAGAAATTGCCATGTATTCAAATGTTATTGTCTTTGCTCACAGCATTTCTGCAACCGCTGTCTTATAAGTGTCAATAGAGAATATTCACATCTACAAAGAATATCTCTTATTTCATTACACTTATAAGATACTTCACTGGATGTAATTTTTTTCTCCTTCTGTCATTCTTCCTGACCCTTTTTAAAAATTTTGCTTCGCTCTGTGCCGTTATTTCATCAGCCCTCGTGTCAGTTCCCTGGTGGGGTGTGCTGAGGGTGTGCAGGGGGCACACTGAGGAGAGATTCTGGATACAAATTGGAGAATGAAAACTGCAGACCACAGTCATGGGCTCTCTACAGAAGGTCTGGCCCCCAATCGGTCTCTTGGCCAAAATGCAGGGAATCTGTGCTATTTCTACATAGGCAAGCTGTAACTTTAACCCAAACAAGCTAATTTTCCTCTCCTTGCATTTTCTTTTTGTTTTGCTGTTGTTTCTCTGGGTCAGGAAGAAATGATTGGTTCCGTTCTTATGTTGAGGGACCTTGTGAGCTTCTCTAGTAAGGTAAGTGCCATTTTTTCCCAAGAATGTTTTCCTGCTCTTTTGTATAGTTTTGAAGGACATGATCAGTTCTTGAAAAATATACTGTCCAGAATCATATTTTGACACTTAGACTAGAAATGTGATTTTACCTTAAGAATTCATCTGAATAGCAAAGCCCATCTCAGAAATTTTGAACATAGGAATTTGGAATCCCAAAGTAGAAATGGATGAGAACACACACTATCCATGCTGTGAATAATTTTGGTGAGGGGCTTGTTCTTTATTGGTAACGCATGGCATTGGGTTTTCCCTTCATCACACCTGCTTTTCTTCTTGAGTCCCTGGCACACTTTCCTCTCTGATGGCTGATGCTCCCCACTGCATTGCTACTTGAGAGATGAGAAGAGCACGCGTCATTCTCTCGTCTACCTCCAGTCTGTGAATCTAACGACGGCCATGTTCTGTCACCATAGAAGGAATCTCCAGCTCCTGCATGGGCTCCTCCCTTGATTTGTGCGTGGCTCCCGTCCAGGCCCCCTCATTGCCCCTCATCTCAGTCTGAGTGCCCACCTTGCCTTCTCCAGAGTTCGTCTCCTTTCATTTTCCACTCTTTGCTGCTGCTTCCATTTCTCTGTCTCTGCTGAATGATCCCACACATGCTTAGAATCTCACTTATTTCTTTAAAAAGATTCCTCCAGTGAAATCAAACCTGCTTCCAGTTGCCACCTAACTTTTATGTTCCTCTCCAGGGCAAAGCATTTAAAAAGTGAGTTCTAAGCCTGCTGTGGGCTCTCCTTGCTGCCTCTTGTGTATGTGTTTTTTTAAGAGACGAGGTCTCACTGTGTTGCTCAGGCTGCCTCAAACTCCTGGACTCAAGCCATCCTCCCTGTCTTGGCCTTTCGAGTAGGTGGGTCCACAGGTGCACATCACCACACCCAACATCGCATGCATTTTAGACCATCAAACTCTGATTTCTCCATCTCCACACTGACGCTGCTGCTGCCAAAGTCACAGCAGATCTCCATCTGGCCAAATCCACTGGACACCCTCTGCTCCCCATTCTGTCCCTCCCAGGGACCTTCTGTGGGGCTCACCCTGCTTTGGGGGACACACTCTTCTCTTGGCTTCATGACACAGTTTCTTGGTTGACCTCGTTGACTGACCCCTGTTGGCTCCTCCCATCTACAGTTACGTGGTCAGTGCTTCAGGGCTTTGTCTTGGGCCTCCTAGATTCTCTGTCCACACCTCCTCCCTGTGTGATCTCATCCACTCCTTCCACCTTACATTCATCTGATAGGAACTCTACATCCTACACCTCCAACCCAAACCTGACTCAAGCACTGCAGATGCACACATATAACGATACGCTCTCATTTCCACATAGGCTGAAACTGCACAGACCCGGCATGAAAGAGTGGGCTCCTCCCCTGACCACTTCTAGCCACGTTGTTCCTCACACTTTCCCCAGCCCGGGACAGGGCAGCACCATCCATGCAGAATCCCATGTCAAAGCCCAGGTGTCACCAGAGTCCTTTTTTCCCCTCATCCATTCATTTATAATTAAGTCTTGTCTGTTCTTCCTCAAACACATAGCTAGAATCTTCTTACCCCTTCTACCTCTACTGCCCCCCACCCGAATCCAAGCAAATGTCAATTCTCATCCAGGCTAGCAGTTTCTCTCACTGTCCTGTCCTCTCTGCCTCCTCTCAGGCCACCTTAGAATACATGCTACACACAGCAGCCGAGGGTCACCATAAAGCCTGAGTCAGTGAGTGCCACTCTCCTGTTCAACACTCCCCATGGCTGCTCACTGCCTGTGGAATAGAAACCAAACATCTTATGTGGCTGCAGCATCTGGCTCCTTCTTTCCTTCTGTCCTCTTCTCCTGGCTTTTCTCCCCCTTCCTAGCCATCCTCCAGGGGTACTGGCTTGCTCCTTTTCCTGCTATGCCCTCCCCTTGGCTTCTTAAATAGCTGACCTTTCATGGACTCTCAGCACAAATGCTGCTTTCTTAGAGACATTGTCCTAGACGCACCCTCTGAAGTCATCCTCTCTTCCTGTTATGCTCTGTCTCCTTCAATATTTTCACAACAGCAACTATCTCATTTGTTTCTTTATTGCTGTTCTTTCCCTGCTAGAATGTAAACTCCCTAATACCAGGGACCTTCCTTTCACCACAAAAATACCATAGTATGACACATGGCAGGAGCTCAGAAGACATGGGGAATGGATACAGGAACAGTGGCTCGACGGCCCTGTCCTCCTCCCATGCCTCCTGCCTGAGTCTCCCCTCCTCATCTTGGGCCACTCCACTCCAACAACCTCCAGCCTAGGTAGGAGGGCATCATCATTCTCCTCTCTTCTGATGAGCCATTTTCATAAACAACACACCTGGTCATGCCATCTGTTTGATAGAATACTTGATGTCTTTCTGGTAGTTTGAGGACAAAATCCAATTGTTTTTTGTATCATACGAGGACGTCACCCATTTCCACCTGACTCTCTGTACCTCATTGTGCGCACAACCCAACACAGGCAGCTTCCCTGTGCGGGCATTTGGGATGCCCCTTCTGTCCTTCAAATGGTATGTTTTCCCATAACTGGAGCAGGTTACTTCTTCTAGAAAAAATATTACTTTCTCCTCAAGGGTAGATTCAAATGCCACCTTCTTTGTGAAATCTTCACTGAGATCTGAAGGCAGAGTTCATTTTGTTGGAGACAAATTTGTGCATGACTTTGTTTTACCACTTCAACACCTCCAATTTGTAATTTCTCTTTGTACATCTGTCTTCCAGCTTTAGGCTACTTAGCCTCCTAAGATACAAAGTGTATTAGTTAAAGTCAGTTGCTCTAACAGATAATCCTGAAATCCCAGAAGCTGAATACAATAGATGTTTTTTCTTCGTTTGCACACATTCCATAGCAGGTGTTCAGTGGGTGGTCTCCCTCATAGTGACTCAGGGACTCTGGCTCTGTCCATCTTGTGCCCCCAACACCTCCACTCTGTGGCTTCCTAAGTCAGGGGAATAGCGCATGGAGAAGGTATGCTGCCTGTCAGTCCTGTGGCCCTCAGGCGCACACCTTGCTGCACTCACCTTCCTCTGATGAGCATCACATGGCCTCACCTGGACTCGCGGGACCTGGAAAATGGAATTACTTCCCAGCGATGACCCTACATCAGGCTCTGGAGCGTGAATCTGGTAGAGATCAAATCATTCCTACCACCGTCCCTCTCACTTGCATCTTTGCACCCCAGAGTCTGCCACAGTTCTTAGTTCAGAGTGGGAGAGAAAACTGAACATGATTGTCCTCTTAAAGTGACCATCTCTAATATTTTTGGTCAAAAAAGTTGGTAATGTGAAAGTGGGCATAATACATTCTTTAAAGCACTTGTTTAATTTTAAAGACTATTCTTTCATTTTAAGTCCTAATATACACGGTAAGCTAACTCATGTAAAAGACCTTTAATAGTAATTTAAATGCATTTCCAAACTAGTTTAACCTTACTGTGGGTGAAAGAACTAGATTTTAAAAGGTATATCTAAGCCATTAGATATCATTGTGATTAAATAAGCATGGCCAACAGAAAATAGAATCTCAATTCCATTTCATGAACACACATTTATTTAGCAATTGCTAGGAGCTGCTAAGGTACAAAGAAGAAAAAGATTAGTCTGTGCCTTTTAAGCATTGAGGAATGAAGTTGCAAACAGATATACTTCTATAAATATGCTTAGTTCTATAATTAGGATAATGACAAAATTCTGCATAAACACAAGCAGTGGTGCAGCCGACTTTGTCTATGAACATTTGAGGTTGGTTTTAGAAGATACGTAGTAAAGAATAACAGTTTTGTTAGATGTGATAATGGCATTGTGGCCATGATTTCAGAAAGAATCCTTATCTATCAGCGCTACACACTAAAATGTTCATAGATAAAAGTAATATCTGAGATTTGCTTTCTGCTTTTGAATATTTGTTTAAAGTTGAGTGGAGAAGAGAAGAAAAAGTATTCCAGTGAATAACTGTTAATGTTGGATGACAGGCACATTATACTACTATACTATTCTCTCTACTTTTGTGTAGGGTTGAAAGGGGACTATATTAAGAATTCAGAAAAAGAGAGAGAAGTCTAGGCATGTCTGTAGTCCCAGCACTTGGGAAGCTGAGGTGGGAGAATCATGTAAGCCCAGGAGTTCAAGTCTGCAGTGAGCTATGCTTGTGCCACTGCACCCCAGCTTGGGTGATAGAGTGAGACCCCATCTCTAAACAAAAAGAGAGAGAGAGGGAGGGAAGGAGAGAGAGAGGAGAGAAGAGAAACAAGAGAGGAGAGGAGAGAAGAGAAGGGAAGAAAAGAAGAAAGAGAAATTTGGGATTGGATTTTGCCAGTCCAAATGAGGGCAAAGGTACTGCAGGTAGGGGAATCTGTAAGACATCAAGAAAAAGCCTCAATTCTTTTGGAACAATAAAAGATTCAGCGTGACTTGAGAATAGAATACACTTAGGTAATGGGGAGGGAGAAGGCTGTGGGAGGAAGTGGGGGCCAGTTTGTGAAGGGATTTGCAAAGTGGTTATTGGGGTTTAAACCACGTAACATCTTAGAGTGTAGAGACCATTTATTTTCCTTTGGTCAAGAGGGTGAATGTTAGAAAGCAACTTGTTACTTAGGAAGTTGGCCAGTGATCACCTATTAAGACCAAACCTGGACTTAAATCCAGTTCTCTCTGACCATAGTTCAGTCATTTTAATTCCTTATAATAATAAAAGGGGCAATTGTATATGCATCATACACCATGAAGCATTTTATTTACATCTTTTCTCTTCATGCAGCTAAGCTTTACGAGTGCTGTTCTTATCCTTAAGTACACCCGGGCGCTCCTTGCTCAAGGCCGATTCTCAGGGCCTTTCATGGTTGACCAAGGAGTGAGGCTTGAGCTCATTGGTCTCATATCCAGAGTCTGGGAAGTCTCTGAGCAAGAAAACTCAAAGGATGAAGGCTATCTACGTGAGGAAGGAATTACGGTCATCTCACATTTATTGTTGGTAAATCACACTTTTTCTCCATCCATAAAAATACTGGTTCCCTCTCCCAGGATGTTAACCTGTATTTGTAATTACTTCTCAAAACCAAAAACAGAATCAGTTTCTGAAGTACTGTGTGTATTTTTCTGGGTGGAGTTTGGTACTTGGAGACTTTCGTTTTGAATTTTAAGTATTTCATGGTAACATTGCAATGCTTCCAGTGAAACCTTGCTTCGGTTTTATCCTTTTTTGTGTTGGTAGATTTTCATTTGGGAAACCTGGGATGTTTGACTCAGAAACATTATTTCTCAGGATACCTTCTGCTTTTTGAGGAATGATGTAAAGTAATGCAAATGATTTATTGCGTGCAGTAATTTTAAAAGTAGCCCTGCTGGCCAGGCACGGTGGCTCATGCCTGTAATCCCAGCACTTTCGGAGGCCGAGGCAGGCGGATCACAAAGTCAAGAGATCAAGACCATCCTGGCCAACACGGTGAAATCCTGTCTCTACTAAAAATACAAAAATTAGCCAGGTGTGGTGGTACGTGCTTGTAGTCTCAGCTACTTGGGAGGCTGAGGCAGAAGAATCACTTGAACCACGAGGTGGCGGTTACAGTGAGCCAAGATTGTACCCCTGCACTCCAGCCTGGTGTCAGAGTGAGACTCTGTCTCAAAAAAAGAAAGTAGCCCTGCTGACACATAAATGCTTTAAAAAGGCCAAAGTTTATTTCATTTATTTCTGCTCTGGTAACTTTGGGATTGTCTCTGAGATTTTTTACTTTTACTCTATGAAATGGCCAATGCTTTCAAGAAGCAGTACGTGAATAGGCTCTGGCCTTCCTCTCCTGCCAATTGAGCATCCTCTCCAGTCCTGCTGGTTTATTTAACTGATGGCTACCATAACATTTGGGAAATTAGCAAGTAAATAAATAGTCTATCTGAACACTAATAATCATCATCATTACCCATGAGTGTTTAGAAACATTTGTTGCCTACTTACCTAGCGCTGAGCCCGAAGGCCTGCACTCTTGCTTCCTGCCGTGTCTCCATGTCTTAAAAATCATTATGGTATAAAACTTCCTTTTGATGGTTTAAGAACTCCCAAGAAGCATATCAATTGTTGAAAAATGAATAACATGTCACAGAAAGATGTGTCAAAATAAAATGCCGTTTATACCCTTTTATCAAAATCTTTGATCAGGCAAATGAATCCAATCTAACTTGAGATAGGCTACCTTTTTAACTGTTTTCCCCTCTCCCTTGGTCTGGATTCAAGACAGTTTGCTCATTTGTGTTGTAAACATCCCACTTTGTATACTCTGTGTTTCAGGGTTGTCTCTCTTTGAATCACGTTAGCACTGGGCAGATGGAGTTCCAGACCCTTCTTCATCGCAACCTTCAGAGCTCTCTCCAGAGCCTGGGATCTGTCCAGGTGCATTTACCTGGTGACCTTGCTGGGCACAGTCCTGCTGGGGTGGAGACACAGAGCCCATGCTACATTAGCCAGCTTATACTCTTCAAGAAGAGCCCATATCCAGGGGTCCACGTTCCTGGGCAGGTACAAGCTGGCAGATGACCTGCCACTTCTAATGACCATTTTAAATTTGTGGTAATTGGGCTTTAATGACAAAAAGACAGATTAGGTTGGTACATTTGCACCTGGATTTTTTTTGCATGTTTTCACCCTCTCAGTGCCAAGAGGAGCCACTTAGGACATGTCGCTGACTCTACTCCTCTTAGAAGGTTAGGTTCTCCAGAAAAACCTTGGCAAAACTAGATGTCACTTGTATCTGGGTCACTGGGCCCATTCAGTGTTTCCTTGAGGCTTGCTAATCCATTGCCAGAGAGCAGAAGGCTCTGTCAGGTCGCAGCATGTGATTCAGTGATTATGCAAACACTGTAGCCAATCATGTCTTTAGAATGATGAAGACATGGTTCTAAAATCAAATGGGGAGAATACCTGAATTACACTTAAGAAGGGGCTGCTGAGAATGTGGCAGTGCATACCACCCTTCCTCCGTGGGGCTGAACCTTCGGGGTGGCTCCTGGCTCCCTGGGAGGTCAGGCGGAACAAGAGACCACAGTGAAAGGGGAATGTGAGGATGGGGAAGTCAGGGAGGATTGTTCCAGCCACTTGGCCATTTTGTAGACGTCCACTTCACCTCTACATTCAGAAGCTTTGTGAATGACCCCAGGGTCACCATAAGTGAGTTTGGAAGGGCAGAGAGCAAGGATTCTCTGTATATCTGTAGCCCTGGACCCCAGTCTGGCTCAAGTACCTGGCTCATTTGGTGACCTAACAAATGTCTGATGGATATATAGACAAATTAATGAGGTACATCTTATTTGGGTCAAAATATGATCATCTTTTACAGCATTTGCTTTTTTAAATGGAAATGGCTAATCAGCATATGAAAATAATTCAAACTAACAAGCAACAAAAAACACAAATTAAAATGATTTTTTTTTAAAATTACAAAAGTACAATTACTTAAAAACACTTACTGCTTGTGTTGCTGCATTGAGTAAACCAGGGGATCTGTCAGCATGATGTTTTTGAAAGCACTTTGTCAACTAGGCATCCAGGAACAACCTGACCTCCAGTTATCCTTGTAAGAATCTACACTAGGGAAATGAAAAAAGATTTGTTCAGAGCAAGACGTCTTGTCTTATTTATTTACTTAAAACGACATTATTTATGAAAACTCAAATCAAAATGTACCTAAGTGTTCAACATAGGGATAGAGTTTATATATAGCTAACTTATATTATGTCAATCAGGGAATTTTAGTAGTTTTGGAAGACTGTGCAAAAAGGCAGATGACTGAATTGTCTGCCAACTAAGTACTCTGTTACCTAGCCAAAGTTTGGCACTCAGCAGCCTCAGATATGATTTCTCTGAGCAGTGGGACTATAGGAAAGCTATTCTTCACTTTTCTGTATACTTTTCTATCCCTTCCTGATTATCTACAATGACCAGATATTTCTTTCGTGTGAGCTTTTAAAATAACAAATACTTCAAGATACTTTAGAAATTATTAATTTTAATAAGAACGATGCAAATGAAGCATTATATTCACCCCAATCCTGCCATCCTGAGTAGTAAAACTGGTTCGTTTTTGTATGCTGTCCTCTAATATCAGGCATATAATTTTGTGTATGTGTAATAGCAGCACCATGGTACTTTGGTTGGCTGCTTTTCTTGCTTACGTCCACTGCTTGCTGCTGTTTGCTCTGAGATGGTCTTTGTTCCCCAAGATTGGAGGAGTTGTGGGCCTCAATCTCTACAACTGCTCCAGCAGAAGACCCATCAACAGGCAGTGGCTAAGGAAACCCGTGACAGTCGAGTTTGGGGAGGAAGATGGCCCGGTAAGGAGAGCCTTTCTTGCTATCTCTGCTTCATTTAGGCTGTGCTGGCTGATTTGTAATGTGTTTATTTTACCAAAGGCAAATTTTGCTTAGCTTGTTTTCTTTGTGATGACAGGATAATAGGAGAAATAAAACAACATTTGTATTGCTTCGGGATAAAGTGAATCTCCATCAGTTCACTGAGCTTTCTGAAAACCCCCAGGAATCTCTACAGATTGAAATTGAGTTTTCCAAACCTGTTACAAGGGCGTTTCCCGTCATGTTGCTAGTAAGGTGTGTTGACGGTGACAGCTACGATGGGAATGAGACTGGAGTAAGCATATCGTCCTTAAGAATGTTTTGCGAAAAAAAAATCAGCGAATTAAATTGTGTTTTTAAAGCAATAATGAGGCTCATTGTTTAAAGAAATTGTTATCTATTCTGCTGTTCAGACAGTAAGCTTCCTGACTTTGTTTTTTGATGTTGAATCCCTGATTATTAGAGTGAAAAGCATGATAATTATTAGTAATAATACATACGATCTCATTTAGAAATCTAATTCTCTCAGTATAGGTCTGAGCTAGAATTTTTTTTTTTATTTTTCCAAAAGGAGAAAATGTGTTTAAATTTATATATCTAAGGAAACTTGATAAAATAATTATTTTTCTCAAGGATGTTGGGCTCATGAGACTTGCATAGGCCCCAGTTAATAAATAAATTACCTGGGAAAGTTAAATAAATGACTATTGAAAAGAGTCTTTGGAATTCTACAGCAAAGGTGCTAATGGAAACCACCCGTCTGCAGAGTTCATTGGAGATCAGGATGGGCAGGGCCTTGATCACTTTTCTTCTCCGAGTCCCCGTGTGTTTAGGCTATGTGGCAAAGATGCTCACTGTTTCATTGCTCCTGACTGGTTGGGTGGGCATCTCAACTAGATTAAAGGATTCTCATGAGCAAGGCTGTATCTTACGCAGGCGCTATCCACATAGCCCTTAGTACGCAGTTTAATCTCTGCTTGTTGGCCTGATTCTCATTCTGCCAAATGAGCTAAGCCATTTGATGTCTAAAAGTGGCAATCTGCTTAGAGTTTCGATTTTAACTTAATTCTTTAAGTCACATGCAGAAAAGATAAATCAGTTTTGAGGAATTTCTGAGTCTAACTACTGAGACTACTACTGTGCTTTGTGCTTGCTATCTTTCATCTGCAAACAGGTTATGATACAGAGTTAATACAAACATGCAAACATATGTGTGTGTGTTGCAGTGGCCCTCCCTAACCATGTATAGCCAGTGCTGTTTGTCTTATTGCTACAGACTGTGCGGGCCATTCTTGTTCTTGTTTTTTAGCGAAGTGTTTGTTTTCTAATGAGTTGCCGGGTAAAAGTGTTATGTAGGAGTTTTTATTAAAAGACCAAGTGGTGTTGTGGAATTAAGCACATGGCCATTCTTGTTCTTGTTTTTTACTGAAGTGTTTGTTTTTTAATGAGATGCGGGGTGAAAGTGTTATGTAGGAGTTTTTATTAAGAGACCAAGTGGTGTGGAATTAAGCATATTGACCATTTTTTGTCCCAGGCTACCTCCTTGCAGTGACAAGGATGTTTTGCACAAATTGAGTAAACTCTTGTTAGAAATTTGACTAAAATCTTTGAGGGAAAAGAAAAAAATAAAAAGTCCCTATTTTATTTTTATCTCCTAGGTTCTCTGAGAAACCTACTCCCTCTGATTTTCTGGTAAAGCAGATCTACTTCTGGGATGAGTCAATTGTGCAGATTTATATACCTGCTGCTTCTCAGAAAGGTCAGTGGACAAGGTGCCTTATTTTCCAATTCTGTTTACATGATTAAAACATCCCCAATAACCTGTGTATGTATAGTGGTGTTTTTCTTTATTCATGACAAAAACATCAAAATCCTTTCTCTGCCTGCTTATAAACAAACTGCTCCACAATAGATACCACACGTGGAAACAGTCCCATCATGAGCACCATTCTTGTGACGCAGTGGCTGGTGCTGCTCACGGCCCTACCCATCTCTCCCCAGTGCGTCTCCGTTGCCTCCTCCTGATCCTCAGGGCTCTGCGAGTGCTCAATCCTCAGGTCTCTGAGTACGCTCAGGCTGGGTCTTTGCCTGCAGCACCCTTCCGGCTTTCTTCCTTCAAACCAGTCTCCACTGAGCTTCCCTGACCTCGGAGTTGACCCAGGACTTCCGAGGCACCTCTGTATCTCACGTATTAATAGGGGACAGGACCCCCTCTGAATGTTTCTTTAAGAGTGAAACAAATTACATTTGTTTCTTTTAAAAATGAGAGACGATACTTGTGAGACCATCTTAATATCTTCTTCCCATACAAACTGTCACCCCATGATTTTAAGGATCCATGGGTGATATTGGGCTACAAAATGGTGATTTGCTAATTCCACCATGAATTAGCTGGCAATCTTCAGTTAAAAAAAAGCTTCTGTCTCTGTCTTACTCTTTCTCTTCTCTCTATGGTGCATAGCAGTTCTTAAAAACTCAGTATGTTAGTTCATCTCCATCATTTTACTTTTTGATGCACAAAAAGTAATTTGCTCACCAAATTCAAATTCTCAATGGTATTTTTAAAATAATGTTGCATTTCATATGTTTCTTTTTCAAAGTTTTTATTGTAATTTCAAGCTGATAGAAAATTAGAAAACTATGTACAACAGACACCTGTATCCTTTTCCTTGAGATTGACCATTTGTAGATTTTTGCCACATTTGCTTTTTCTGTGTGTGTACAGGTGTGCACACATGGGTGAGAGACTTTTTGAGGGAGAAGAAAAACCACTGGAGAGAAAGTTGAAGACCCCATGACATACCGCCACTAAATACTTAAACATCTCATGAAAACAAGGGCATTCTCTACAAAACTCAGTGTATTATCATAAGGAAAAGCAATCAACATTAATTCAAGAATTTCTGTTCTGTAATCCACATTTAAATTTTTTAAATCTCCCAAATGCCTTCTGTAGCTCTTTACATTTTTTAATCAGAAGTAAGTCAACGTTCATGAATGCATTTTGTTGCTGTGTTTTTATATAGTCCCTTTAAAAATCTACCACACCCTCCCAATTTTTGCCTATTTTTTTTTAGACTTTTTTATGAGTCCAAGTTAGTTATTTTCTGCATGTCATACATTCAGGACATTGACTGTTTCCTCATGATTAAATTCAGTTCACAGATGTTTGGCAGCATATTCCATAGGCGATGGTGCTAAGTTTGGTAATTTGCTTGAGGAAAGAACCTCCAGTCTCTCCATTTTCCCCTTTGAGAGATGATACTTGTGAAACCATCTTAGTATCTTCTTCCCCTACAAACTGTCACCCCATGATTTTAAGGATCCATGGTTGATATAGGTACATAGTGGGCTACAAAATGGCGATTTGCTATTTCCACCATGAATTAGCTGGTATTCTTCAGTAAAGAAGAGCTTCTGTCTGTCACTGTCTTACTCTTGCTCTCTTGTCTCTACGATGCATAGCAGTTCTTAAAAATTCAATATGTTTAGTTCACCTCCATCATTTTACTTTTTGATGAACAAATTATTCCAGTGGGAGTTACCTCAAGATGCTTCCTGAGGATTTTCTGACATGGCATCACAATCCTCAAGTGCTTCTTTACTTTCTGGGACACCAGGGTGTCCTGGCTTATCCTGTATTTGGCCCCATCCCTCCTTGGAACCAGCCATGTCCTCAATGAGGCTTGGTTCTTTGATGGGAAATTACATTAGAACACAAGAACTATGCATCAGATTTGCTCATTGCTATTGGGATGTCATTGATTTAATAATTCTGTGTGTGTGTGTGTGTGTGTATGTGTGTGTGTGTGTGTGTGTGTGTGTGTGTATGTGTGTGTGTGTGTGTGTGTGTGTGTGTGTGTGTATGTGTAAAATGAGTTCATGTCAGTGCCTGAATTCAAATCCAACACCCAGGGTTCCTTCTTCTTTTCTCCGATTTTGAGTTTAGATCCCCATTCTCCTACAGTGAGAATTCTAGTTGCCAAAACATGACAACTTGAGAGTCAGTTTCCAATGAGCAAAACTCTCTTTGCTCTATCCTACTGTGTACACAAAATCATTGTAGAATTAAAGTCCCTGTACCCCTGACTATCTCAAGCTTACCAGATGAAGTTCAATATTTCTTTCCAGAATTTTTTGATTAGTTTTGACTTTACATTGATATTACAGTAAGAGCACATAGTCAAAAGTTACTTAAATAAATTATTTTCTTTGTGGGGTTTTGCTGAAAATTTTGTATACAGCTAGGTTCACTTTTTTGCATCTGCTTAATGCTAAGGCTTACTTCTATCTTTTTTTTTTGAGATGGAATCTCACTCTTGTTGCCCAGGATGGAGTGCAATGGTGTTATCTTGGCTCACTGCAACCTCCACCTCCCGGGTTCAAGTGATTCTCCTGCCTCAGCCTCCTGAGTAGCTGAGATTACAGGTGCCTGACACCATGCCTGGCTAATTTTTTGTATTTTTAGCAGACGGGGTTTCACCATGTTG
>CAUYLG010022775.1:0-13520 GCA_963573385.1 Cacajao melanocephalus
TTCCTTCCTTCCTTCCTTCCTTCCTTCCTTCCTTCCTTCCTTCCTTTCTTTCTTTCTTTCTTTCTTTCTTTCTTTCTTTCTTTCTTTCTTTCTTTCTTTCTTTCTTTCTTTCTTTCTTTCTTTCTCTATATGTCTTGCAGTTTATCCTGTTTTAAAGCCAAAGAGGAGTTGACCAATTTGTCCATGGAGCCTTCATCCACTATCAGTGTCTTATCGATACCAAGCTAAAGGTCTATCTTTTATCTTTTCCTTTAGAAGACGAATTTGAAAACCTCCTTTTGTTTCAAAGTTGAATTTACCTTCATTTTTAATTTATTTTATTTTATTTTTTGAGACAGGATCTTGTTCTGTTGCCCAGGCTGGAATGCAGTTGCTTGATCATAGCTCACAGCAGCCTCAAACTCCTGGGCTCAAGCTGGGACAACAGGTGTGTTTCTCTAGCCCTGGCTAATATTTTCAAAAATTTTAAAATTTCTAATTTTGGTGGGTTCACAGTAGGTGTATATATTTACCAGGTACATGAGATGTTTTGATACAGGCATGTGAGGTGAAATAATTGGATTATGGAGAACGAGGTATCCATCACCTCAAGCATTTATCCTTTGTGTTACAAACTGGCTAATTATTTTCTTTTCTGTAGAGACAAGGTTTCGCTTTGTCGCCTAGGCTGGTCTTGAACTCCTTCGCTGGAGCAATCCCCCTGCTTTGGTCTTCCAAAGTGCTGGGATTACAGGCATGAGCCACTGCACCTGGTGTTAGCTTTTTCATTTTTAATATTAATTTATGGGGTACCTTTTCTATCATATACCATTTTACAATAATATATTACTTCCAGCATATTATTTTGAAAACTCTATTTCTCCAAAAAGTTTCTGTGTGATTTTCTCCTTTTATTGTCATCTAAAATCTGAGTTTTATCAGACTTGTTTTTTCCACAGCAAGTCAACCTTTTATTCATCTTTGGCTATGTAATGAGTAGTGAAAATACTAGCTGATGCTTATTTAAAGTTCACTAAGTGTCAACTTCTTTCCATCAGTTTGATATGAATTGTCATGTTTAAGCACTACAACAATCGTATGCAGGAGGTAACATTTTTAGATGAGGAAACCAAAGCAAAGAGGGCTACATAACTCGCTTTATCTTATCTGGAAGGAGAGTGGTGGAGTTAGAATTGAATTCTGAAAGTTTGACTATAGAGATTGTTATCTTGATCGTTAATATAGATGCTGTTTCCCTTCAGCCCCCTGATCTCTGTCCTTGGTTCCCAGGTGTCCCAGGAGTTCTGTGATTTTCTTTTTTGTGTGTGTGTTTTTTGCCTGCATAATTTTTGTATATGCTTATAGGATCAAGTACCTTCTTTTCTTAGTATCCATTGTGCCACATGACCTTTTGCATCTTCTTTATCAGCATCAAACACTCTTACTCTAAGATATGTTAAAACAAATATGGATGGGGTTTAGAGGTAGAAAGATTTGGTGTGTATATGTTTTATACCACCTGTTATGTTATATAGGTGTCAGTTAAGTTTTGAAAGGCAAGCTGAATACCATGGGAAACGATATTTCTACTAAAAGGAGCAGTCCATGCAAAGGCATTGTTAGTGGTTTGGTAGGTAAGAGTATAGGGCACCTGGGGCGTGGGCGGAAGCGAGGCTAAAGAGGAGGAAGCAGAGAGGAGAAAGACCATGATAGGGTGATGAGTTATGTGAAAGAGTGTGTGATGTTATCTTTAAGTTTTTGTCAGGGGAATAATCAAATCATATTAACATTTTAGAATTCAAATTTAATATCAAATAATAAAAACTACGCTACTTTAATTTTTGTGCAAAAAAGATATGCAGCCAATGTGGCTATATGTTAGTATTTTTATATTTGTTTTCTAGCAAAAATAATCATTTGTAATTAAATATATGAGTTAATATTGCATATACTTTAATAGTTCATAATGAAAATAGTAATAATAATAATAAGCATTGCCATGGTATAAGTGAGGGGGAAAATTGTGAGTATAAAGCAGAGAAGAGACTAGAAGAGAGAGAGGTTTTGGTAATAAGAGGGAAAGGAAGGAAGGAGAAAAAGAGAGAGGAAGAAAGAGAGAGAGAGGGCAGGAGGAAGAAAGGAAAGAGACAGGAAGAAATTGAAGAAAAAGGAAGGGAGGGAGGGGAAGGAAGGGAAAAGGGAAGGAAGAAGGGAGGAAGAAGGGAGAGAGGAAGGGAAGGAGGAAGGAGTTCAAAGAGAAAAAAATAAAATGAGATGTCAAATATGCAGATCAGTATGTATGGGTTAAAAGCCAAAGCTGGCATCTTTCTCATTTAGAATCTAAATTTTAGGTAGTAGCTAAAGATGTGGGAGTGTGTGGCCAAGGAAGGCAGTGTAGAATAAAAGGAGGAAAGGGAGCACAGAGTTTCTATCTGTGGAAAATATCACATTTAAGGGGCAAGAAGAAGCAGATATGCTCAACTTGGATTATTTGAGAAGGCTTTTTTTTTTCTTTTCTTTTTTTTTTTTTTTTTTTTTTGCCGTGACTCTATTGTCGACCTAATGCTGGAGGTGAAGACCTTATGCCTGTACCTTAAATCATTTAACCTCTTGGTGGTGAGTATACCTGGGTTATGTGTTGTCTCCTTCCCACTTGGAGGCTATCCCAGATTGTATCTAAAAGTGACCCTGCACTTGTTTACTGTCTGTTCTACATTACTCATCCCTAATCTTTAGGATGTAATATTCCTGCTAAGTTTAGTTGAAATAAGGTACAATTCCTGGATTTTTTAAACTCATGATTCCAATATATTTGTCCATTTTTCTGCCCCCATTTTAGTTACATTAAATAAATGCTGAAGGTATTTTTAGTAGATTACTGGGAACAATTCATCTACTTGATTCTATTTACTTAGTGTTAGAACTTCTTGATTGCAATATGAAGATTGATAAAGTGACAAGCAACTTTGTTGACTACACTTTATTGTGGTTGACTTCAACAATATAAAAATCGAAATTAAAAACCATGCTCTTCACCTTTATTTCAGTCCTTCCAGTTATTCCAGATATAAATTAGGCAAGTGAACTTGGAATGTCCTTGAGATTCTTTACTGGTGACCTTAGTACTAAGCATAAAGCTCGGTACTGCAGGAAGACTGCAGCCACATTGACCTCTCTGTGGTTTAACTCACTTTGTGTTTATCGTCGGCACTGTACAACTGCCAGGCTATTGCATTCTTTAATTGTTCTATAGTGTTATTGTCTCTGATCGCTTTCTATAAACTTATTAATTGTTGAATGTATATAGACCATCTTTCAACAGTTAGTGTAAGGTCTTCTTTGGGGGAGAAACCATGTTTTATACTTCCCTTGAATGCTGCAGTTTTTGGCATAATGCCAAATGTAGGCAAAGTACTCAATAAAACCTTTTGATTTATCAATTAATGTGCTGATTACTTACAATCATTCTTATAAAACCTTGGTAGGTAAAATAGAAATGCTAATGATGCCTTTGTCTTTTATATGATTATTGTGAGGATCAAATCAGGTATGAGAGGGGAAATTACTCCACTGCTGTTAGGAAGCCCTACGAGGCCATTAAGAGGAATTCAGCTGAAATTGTTCCTTATTTTATAGGATATGCTTTTTGCCTCCTGCTTTGGAGTTTCATTAAAACAAAGAAAACAAACAACTCCTGAATATACACTTAATGGTTTGGCTCTAGTGAGAGATTTTTTAAGTTTTTGCTCCACAGCTGGGCTGACGCCAATTCCAAAAACAATTGAGCAGGCTAGTTAGGAAATTCTTATACAACATATAAAACAGTGACCACAAAGGGATTTTTGGCAGAAGAGAATATAGAATAGAATAGAATAGAATAGAATAGAATAGAATAGAATAGAATAGAATAGAATAGAAAAATAGTTTAATGTGTTTTTAAGGTTTAATCCCTTCCTCTTGGTTACCATTAATGAAGATAAATGCTCCTCTAAGATCAAAGTGAGGATTTTGACCTGTTTCCCAAATGGTGTGGCAAGGTGCTCCATACCATGTCATGGGACCTTCCTTTCAATGACATATCCTTGTGAAGTTGAGTTTGTAGCACGTTTGATAAAAAGCAAATACGGGGTAAAAATTGAGGTGGAAAAGGAAATGAAGATGACTATATGCAATCTGATTCTAAGGTCTGGGAAGTCATGGAGTGCCTGACAGTGCACACATCCCAACTCCAAATCCAGTAGTGCCCGCCCCCCCACCCATTCATAGGAAATATATTTAAAGACCCCCGATGGATGCCTGAAACAGAGGACAGTATAAAACCGTACGCATACTGTATTTTTTCCTATACATACATATCTCTAATAAAGTTTAATTTATAAGTTAGGCACAGTAAAAGACTAGAAACAGTAATGATAAGATAGAACAATTATAACAGCATACTGTAATGCAAATTATGTGAATGTTTCCTCCCCCTTTTTCTTTCTCTCAAAATACTGTAACATTTGCAGATCAGAGTTGATGTAGTTAACTGAAACTAAAGAAAGTTATAACTGTGAATAAGGTAGACTACAGTTTTGGGGATAAGAATGAAATAAAAATACATTTTTATTTTATGTGTATTATATTTTCAGAGTGCTAAGAAGTTGTTAAGACATAAATACTTGCTAAAGTGCTTGGATCTACTTTCTTAATAATATGAACTCTTAGGTCTTTGTTTTTCCCCAGGTGTGCTGTAAAAAATTCCTGAGACATTGTGAGCACCAAGGACCAGGAAAGATTGGGAGCTACCCGCTCAGTGCAATGAAATATATATTTGGTTTTCCATAAGCAAAATATTTGACATGTGCTTGATTTTTTATATCAATTCCTTTACCCTCCTACGACAGTTTCAAGAGATTTTTTTTGTACACTCTATCTAAATAAAATACGTTTTTCTCATAGGGCACCCAGGAGAGGTTCTGATATATGAGTGTCACCTTTTGGATTAAGAAAGTCACTTCACCACTGTTGGCCTTGATCTCTTCGCATCTATGAAATAAAAGTGTGGATTATGTGATATTCCTAGTCTCTTTCTAATCTAGAATTCCATAATACTATAAATTTAGAAAATTCTTAAAATAGATGAGACAGCCATCAGATGGTGGAATCAAGAGAGTTCTCTGCCCGTTGTTAACTGAAGAGTGAATTAGAGTTCTGTCTGGAAGCAATGGCCTAAAATTTTGATGTCTGATATGTTACATTGATGTGGGTATTGTCCAATGTAAAGGGTACCAGGGAAAGACTCTGGATAAATAGGTGTCAACGCTCATGGTACATGGGTCAGGGATGTCAGAGCATTGTGGAGCAGGCAGTTCTTCAGATTCAGATTTTATTATTTTGCTTGGGTTTTGGAGTCAGAAGAAGGATGATGTTGAAGAGAATGTGCTATCACGTTTTTGATAGCAATGTACTTAGAACTCAGTCTTGTTCTTTCAAGTGTCCTAAAACTCATGTCATATGTGTAAAGAAAAAGTTCACAATCATTTTCTTTTTCTCCTCTTCAGGGTGATAATGTAGCTAAATTGTGAATGCAGGTAGAGTCATCTCTCTGGATATTTATGGTGATATAAGGATCCCTGACATAACTTTTCTGATATTTCAATAGCTGCTTTTATGTAAGAATAAACTCTTAATTGCAGTTTAAAAAATACCTCTATCATCCTATTGATGCTCTTTAAAGCAATATTGAATGCTTTTTCAGTACATTTAAGAACAAAATAAAAACTCAGCCTATTTGCAGTTTACCTTTTCTTTACACCCGTCACCCACTTTTGCTCTTCTATGTTGTGAGTAGTTCTCTCATGCCTTCTGTGTAGTCTTAATATCTGTCATTTCCTCAATACTTTTATCCTTTTCATCTTCATCTTCATGGTTCCTCTGTGGCTGAACTTTATTTTTTTTAATTCACTATGCAGTTTCTCTCTGATGTTTTTCTCGTAGTACTTTTATAATCTGTAATGCATTTATTGTTCTTTGCAGAACCTTCTCCTTGCCATGTTCATTTATTTTCTAATAATCTTTATTAGATCTTTTACTTTGTATTTTTCAAGTCTTTTAAGTCCCTTCTTATGCAAATTCTATTTTTTATTTAACTCTCTTAGCTTGCCTTGTCTCTGATCTTCCTTTGACAATTTTATTACAGTTTCTCTCATCATCTTTACTTTCTTTTTTTAAAATGTCTTTGAAATATGATCTTCCCACTTTCCTTTTACTGTTTCTATGATTCCACTCCTCTGTTCCCTCTCCTATTCTTGGCCTTATAATTTAAAATAATTCTATCTCAGCTCATCTTTTTGCCTCTCCCCCTTCCTTTGTTTGAAACTGGTCCTTTGCAAAAGGCTTGGCTACCCAGAATGGCTTTCTTATTTGTTTAAAGGAGGACCAAACTGATATTGCCAAATACCTAAAGCTTTACAAAAACCAAGGTCTGAGAGATGACAAATTGAGGGTCAGGGCTGAAGGACAGCTATATGGCTTGAAAGAAGACGTTCAAGTCAGGAGACATTATATCATTTTGTAGGTTATATGTGCCATATACATTCCGCAGTTTTCTAAATAAGCCAGTTTTCTAAAAAACATAGGTGGTTGGTAAGTTCTTGGCAATTTTAAAATTTTTATCTTTTGGAGAAGGGGTCTTGCTCTGCCTCTCTGACTGAAATACAGTGGTTCAATGATAGCTCACTGCACCTCAAACTCCTGGGCTCACACTTCAAGTAGCTGGATTACAGGCCCCACTTATGTTTTCTACTTTGTAGATATGAGATTACCATGTTGCCCAAGCTGGTAACTCTTGGTCTCAAGCCATCCAACCACCTCAGCCTCCCACCCTCCCACCTCAACCTCCCAAAAAGCTGGGATTACAAACACATGCCATAGACCCAGTAGGTTCCTGGCATCTTTTATTTTCTCTTTCACCATTAGAAACTAAAGTCCAAATTTCTAAGTTAACATAAGGCCTATAATTAGAGAGAAGACAGTCTTCTCCAACCTCTGAGCTGACTTGGGATGGGGAAAAAATATAGTAGACAACTTGTTACATTTCTTTTTTCCTTTTTTAAAATCTTTGCTCTTAAAGCTAGCCTGCTTCTTCAGAATGGGGTAAAATAAAACTAAAGCTGGGTGGGTGTGGTGGCTCTCACCTGTAATCCCAGCAATTTGGGAGACCAAGGCAGGAGGATCATCTGAGGCAGGAGGATCATCTGAGGTAGGAGTTTGAGATTAGCCTGGCCAGCATGGCAAAACCCCATCTCTACTAAAAGTACAAAAATCAGCTGAGCGTGGTGGCATGTGCCTGTAATCCCAGCTACTCAAAAGGCTGAGGCAGGGGAATCGCTTGAACCAGGAAGGCAGAGGTTGCAATGAGCTGAGATCATGCCACTGTACCCCAGCCTGGGAGACAGAGCAAGACTCCGTCTCAAAAATAAAATAAAACAAAGCCCATTCATCCATTCCTGCAATAGGATAGTCCCAGAAGAAGGCATAATTGTCTGACACTAGTTGATTAGTGAGGATTCTCTTACTAAGGCATTGCCAGTGCCCTTGCTATTTCTAGGTGCTAAATATCAGTTTAGTATACTGCTCTCTACGATGAAAGGCTCAGCAGAGTGCTGGGCTCAGGAACTGATCCAGCCGCTGTTGGATATGAGCATTGGGTAGAAAGGACAGGCGATCTTGGCTGCTGGTAGTAAGGTAGCTACTGCTGAGTCTTCCCTCAAAGCAAATGGCACGTTAGGCAGCGCATCTTGTTATGAGTCTGATAACCTGAATCCCTGCCTGAGTTACTGACCTGGGGCTGTTGTGTGACACCTGTCATTTCCCTCTCTCTTTCTAAGTTTGCTCATGCGGAAGATGAATTGGTTGCACTCAGTGAAATCTAAAAATTCCTTTCAGCTCCTTCTCCTTTGTCATAAGATTTCAAGTTCCATCATTAAACATTGATTTCTTTTGGTTTCTAAGGCTTTTAGGTTTTCAAGGATTGCCATTAAAATGCATACCTGAAGGGAGGAATAACATTTTAGAGTGTTTTTAGCCCATATATATGAGGAGGTTTTGACTGACCTCTTAGGGGCAGGCCATTTGGGAATAAGGCATGGGTGATCCGCCAGGACAAAGGGGACTAGGAGGATCAGGGAGGGACACGTATAGGGAGACAACAGACATGAAGAATAACTAAATACTAGTTTCTTTGACATATGTTTTATCAATTCCTGTAGAAAACCTGGGATGTAGTCATTACCACACCCGCATTTCATATGAAAAACTGAACTTCAAAGACCAAACATGACACAGCTACACTTACTTGGAGAAGCAGAGATAGCATGGGAACCAAGGTTGTAGGATGCCAGGGTCTCTGCCCGTATTCTTCTCACTGCAGACAGTTACTTTTTGCTTATTATTACTGTTTGCAGTGTTACCTAGAGTGAGTTCTGCAGAAATAAAGTACTTCACCTAGATTATCACATTCAGTCCTCACCAGTGGCTATCATTATTTTTTTCCAGCTTTCCGGAGGAAGACCCTGAAGTTTAAAAGTCTAGTAGTCTGAAAACAACACATAGCTCATATCTCAGGGACTGATATAACAGGTATACTCATATATATGGAAAAAAATGTTCTGGAACTTTTGGCAAAGGCCTCAGCTCACACTGCATTGAATCACAACTGCCAACAAACAAACACAAACAAACAAACACCTTTTCTTTCCCTCTATCTCTTTGGCTTTTCTATCATATTGCTTATTTCTAATAATTCAAAGTTGTAAGAAATTGATCCCTTTCCCTATCCTTCTTTTTTTTTTTTATCAGAAAACTGTTTCCTGTGAGCCTTTTTCAATTCAAACTGCTTCAGCCTTTGATCTAAAAGTCAGGTTACATAATCTGGTTTATTCTTTTTATCAATTCAAAATTTTAGGAGACACTTTTTCAAGTGTCAGATAGCATAATTAAATGCCGTAAATACTTGTTGAATAGCTAAGCCATTTCTGGAGTCAAATTTCATAAAGTTTGTCTTCTTTCAATATTATTAGATGGCATTGCACAAATTATGTTATCTCTCTAAGACCAATTTTCTCTCACTATAAAAGAAAGGAGTTATACTAGATAGTCCATAAGAGGCCGTGCAGCTCCCAAATGGTATGCTTCTTACCATGCCAAACCTTCACTAATTTATTTGAAAAACATTGAGAGCATACAGTGTGCCAAGTACTGTATAAGGCATTGTAAATACGATCATTAGGTAGCCCTGTGTCAGGGAGGTGAGAATCCTCTGGAGAGCTCACTCTAGTAGAATTACAACATGGATTTATGTTTGCATGCTGCTTACATATATTTAACACACCTTTTCTATGTAATTTCCCTTGTGTCTCACATTATCCATCCCATAACAACATGCATTTCTTTTTTTTTTTTTTTTTTTTTTTTGAGATGGAGTCTCCCACTGCCGCCTGGGCTGGAGTGCAATGGTGCAGTCTCAGCTCACTACAACCTCCTGGGCTCAAGTGACTCTCCTGCCTCAGCCTCCTGAGTAGCTGGAATTGCAGGCACCCACCACCAAGCCCAGCTAATTTTCATATTTTTTAGTAGAGACAGGGTTTCACTATAACAACATGCATTTCTAGTCTTCTTCCCTATCACCATCAATGGGTCCATTTTTAATCTGCCCAGATTTCAGGCCTCCTCAGCTTTGTCTTCCATACGTAAAAACACAAATAGAAGTAGGGTTAATAAGAAATTGAGTAGATACCTGATTTCCTTATAGGGCTTAAGGGAATTTTCTGCTTGAATATATATGTGTGCATATATATATATATTTATATGTATGAATATATATGAATTTATGAATATAGATATAGATACATATTTCCTTTTTTCTAAGACAGGGTCTCACTCTGCTGCCCAGGCTGGAGTGCAGTGGTGCGATCATAGCTCACTGCAGTCTTGATTTCCTGGGCTCAAGCGATCCTCCCACCTCAACCACCTGAATCGCTAGGACTACATGTGTGCACCACCACACCTGGCTAATTTTTGAAATTTTTTGTAGAGATGAGGATCTTGCTGTGTTGCCCAAACTAATCTCAAACTCCTGGGTTTAAGTAATCCTCCAGTGGCCTATCAAAGTGATAGGATTACAGGGATGAGCCACAGCAACCGGTTGAATTTTCTTTCTTTTTATTTTTATAGTGTTTAAAGAAGTATAGAGATAATAGAGGTTTTAGGCTGGGAGAAGACAAGCTAGGGAAAAGTAACTGACAGTGGACGTAGTGATGAAGGGGATGTTTTGGTGTGATGGATATGCCCATTCAAGGTCTTCAGCCTACCCCAGTTAGACAAGCCAAAAACAACCAGTCACAAGGGAGAGCTTCTCAAAGGAAGGACTTGTAAGCTAAGATGTGATAAAGTCAACTAAGCAAAGAGTAGTGGAAAATGAACAGCGTAGAGAAAAATGCATGCATAGTGGCCTGGAAATGAGAAAGAACATACTGTTTGAGGAAGTAAAATAAGATCAGGTTGGCTGTGTGCAGTGGCTCAGGCCTGTCACCTCAGCATTTTGGGAGGCCAAGGCAGGTGGATCACGTGGTTAGGAGTTCAAGACCAGCTAGTTCGAGATCAGCCTGGCCAACATGGTGAAAACCCGTCTCTACTAAAAATATAAAAAATAGCCAGGTGTAAATGAGAAGGAGGAATGGCAAAGAAGATGAACTACGTTCTAAAATAGTGACTTTAATTGCTTTTGCCTGTTCAAAATAGAGTCATGTACAAGGACAGCTAGAGCAGAAATGTACAAAACAGTAATGTGTTACTGAGACCAACCCAGAAGCTGCTGATAGTGGAATCTTTCATGATTTGAATGATTTTAGATTCTTCTATAAATTCTTCAAATTATAATTTTACATTGCCTAAGTGTTTCTTGGTGTTTTGTCATGATAACGGCTAGCATTTATATTGTACCTATAACACCAATAGGTGTCTGTAGGTAGTTACAGAATGATACATAAATTCTAATATATAAACTTATTAAAGAAAACCACTCTTTCATTCAGATATAGAGAAGGAATAAAAATATACAGTAAATGTGTCAAATTTAATATACTTGGCAAGAGAAGGCAGAAATATGATATAATACCAATGCTAATAATGGAGTGTTTGAAAAAAAAATGTAATGCCCCTTCCTGTGGATATTAGTGAGCTTTTCAGGAATTATCTAGTGACAGATGTAGAAGTCACTGCAGAGGAAACATGAGGTATAGTTGAATTCAGATGTAAGGTTCTGAGCCTCTTTCTGCCAAGCAGCCTCTAAGTGGTCTTGAAGCAGTGAATTCTGACTTACATCGGGGCTTTTCTTAGCCTTGCTGTTAGCTAGACAACTGAATTTTGAAATGTCACCAGCTCCTTACTCTCAGTGTCCTCATCTCTGAAATGGATTCAATAATTGCTGTTGGTAAGGGTTGTATGAAAATTACATAGGTGGTCAATAATTCGTAGTTTTATCTTTTCTCTGCTTCCTAAGTTTTATGCCAAGCCCATTGTATCCTGAAAACACTTCTCTTACTGTACCCTCCACATGTTCTTCTAATCGATTATTTATGTATTTGTCTTTATATTTTGAACTCCTTGAAGATGAGTGTTTTGTTCTATGCATGTTTGCATCCTTGTAGGCCAGTGCAGTGACTGTCACATGGTAAGTAATTTTAAAATGGTGAACCAAGAAAATTATTTAATGCTTAAATTTTATTAAATGAGTTACTCATTCAGTTAATTAGCCATTTTTTTCAGAGGCAAAGGAATTAGGATAACAGGATACTTAAGCCACTGCGATTTATTAAAAGAACTGATGGGGATATAGGGTTGATTAGAAAACTGTCCCCATGGAAGCTGAACTAGCTGGGCCTGAGGGAGAGCTGGAGCACTCTGAAGAGCACAGTCATTCTGTCATTCTCTCAGGAGATCCTGCTCTTCCTGACTCTGGACATAGCAGGAACTTGGAGAGTCCTGATACAGTTTGGATATTCATACTCACTCAAATCTCACGTTGACGTGTAATCCCCAGTGTTGGAGGTGGGGCCTGGTGAGAGCTGTTTGGGTCACAGGGGTGAATCCTTCATGCCTTGGCAATGTCCTTGTGGTAGTGAGTGGGTTTTATATCTGTTCAAATGACCATATAGTTATTGCCCTTGATTCTGTTAATGTGATGTATCATGTTTATTGATTTGTGTATGTTGAACCATCCTTTTATCTCTGAGATGAATTACAATTGATCATGATAAATAATTTTTAAATTTGTTGCTGAGTTCAGTTTGCTAGCATTTTGTTGAGAATTTCTGCATCTATGATCATCAGAGCTATTGGTCTAGAGTTTTCCTTTTGTGTTGTGTCCTTGTGGGGTTTTGGAATCAGGTTAATTCTAGTCACGTGGAATAGTTTGGAAGTATTTCTTCTTAAAATTTTTAAGAGTCTGAGAGCAATTGGTGTTAGTTCTTTAACTGGAGAATTCAGCAGGGAAGACATTAGGTGCTGGGCTTTTTTTGGATGAGAGAGCTTTTATTACTTCAATCTCATTACTTATTTTTGGTCTGTTCAGGGTTTCCATTCTTCATGATTGAATCTTGGTAGGTTGTAAGTATCCAGGAATTTATCCATTTTCTCTAGATTTTCAAGTTTGTTAGCATATAGTTGTTCCTAATAGTCTCATAATAATCTCTGATGATCCTTTGAATTTCTATAGTATCAGTTATATTGTCTCGTTTTTCATCTCACATTTTATTTATTTGAATGTTTTTTTCTTAGTCTAGCTAAAGATGTATCAATTTTGTTTATTTTTTCAATAAACCAACTCTTTGTTTTGTTGTTTTTGTAGTTTTTTAAATATCTATTTTGTTGATTTTTGTTCTTATCTTTGTTATTTTTTTCTTCTATTAATTTTAAGTTTACCTTATTCTTGTTTATTAATTCCTTGAAATATAACATTATGTTGTTTATTTGAGATCTTTCTATGTTTTAGATGTAGGTAGTTATTGCTATAAACTTCCCTGTTATGACTGCTTTTGCTGTATCCCGTAGGATTTGGTATGTTGTGTTTCCATTTTCATTTGTCTCAAGATATTGTTAAAATTTTTAAAAAGTCTTCGTTGACCCATTTGTTGTTCAAGAGCATGTTATTTAATTTTCATGTGTTCGTGTTATTTCTAATTTTCCTTCTGTTATTGATTTCTAGCTTTATTTATTGTGGTCAGAAAAGATATTTGATATGATTTTAATGTTTTAAAATTTGTTAAAACTTGTTTTGTGACCTAATTTATGGTCTATTCTGGAGATTGTCCCATGTGCTGATGAAAAGAATGTATATTCTACAGTTGTTGAGCCTTAACAAGTTTAGCTCAAGTTTTGTCATTTCAGTACTTTTCCAAAGAGCCAACTGAATTCTCTCTACTACTGTTTAAAGAAAAGGAGCATTTTTCAGTATTTGATGAATATCTTCCCACTTCCCTAAGGTTAGAAAAGAAAAATGT
>CAUYLG010022776.1:0-18881 GCA_963573385.1 Cacajao melanocephalus
GGAGTTAATTTTAGTGTAAGGTGTCAGGAGGAGTTCCAGTTTCTGCTTTCTGCACGTGGCTAGCCAGTTTTCCCAACACCATTTATTAAACAGGGACTCCTTTTCCCATTGCTTGTTTTTGTCATGTTTGTCAAAGATCAGATGGTTGTAGATGTGTGGCGTTGCCTCCGAGGCCTCTGTTCTGTTCCATTGGTCTATATCCCTGTTTTGGTACAAGTACCATGCTGTTTTGATTGCTGTAGCCTTGTAGTATAGTTTGAAGTCAGGTAGGGTGATGCCTCCCGCTTTGTTCTTTTTGAGCATATAGCTTCTTAATTACATTCATCTTCCACTTGTCATGCCTATCCTCTTCTCACAAGGGAAGGCCTGTGGTGCTGATTGCCTCTGCTGCTGTCTATGCACCTCAAACAGTTAGTGGGGAGTTTGGGGACAGGGCAGTGGAGTGGTTGCCAGGGTATGAGGGAGGTAAATATTGATCCTGCATGACAGTAAAATCCAAGTGCCCAACACTGTATGCCTGTTCTTTTCATATCTAAAACCACACTTATTGCCATTATCTCATTCAGTTCCTACAGCCCTAGGGCTGACATGTGTGGTTGTATAGGTTGTTCACTGCACAAGGTCACCTAGTCTAGAAACAAGTGGGAGCTGAAATCCAGTCCATCCTCTGCTTGACAAGACATGTACCCTGGCTCAGGGCTACATTCACCTGAAGAATAGGGTGGCTTTACTATTTGCTCTCACAAAGTCAGGCACCAGTGGGGCTGTGTTAAGCTCAGAGGAAAGTTTTAAAAAAAACTTACACCAGGGGGCACTATAGGCTATAAGTGTCCCTGCATGATAGTCCTGTGACTATCACAGAGCAGGACTGATAAACTCCAGGTGGCAGAGCGGGAGATTGAGATATGGAGATCTTAAGTGAATTACCCAAGGGTGACCAGTCATGGTGGAGCAGGAATCTGGTCATGAGTGTCTTTAGTGCAGTTCCCTGGCTTTGCACCCTAAGCAGTTCTCTCTGGGCCAAGCATGGGCAAACACAGCCTCTGCCTTCCTGACTTTTCTTTAAGCCCAGGTTTCATTCTGCTCCTGCTCAGATTTTGTTCACTGGTAATTTCCAGGAGTGGAGTGGGAGAAACGTGAGTGCAGGTGTACGAGCAGGCACAAGAGCCCCTCTCCTCCACTGCAGTGTACCTTATCCGTTTCATTTCCTTTTTAGATGCTGGAGGTCTACACCACCAGCAAAACTGCACTGCGAGGACTCACCAAGCCCTTGGCTATAGAGCTGGCACCAAAGGCCATCCAGGTGCCCTGCCTGTTGCCAGGAATCATCAAGAACTGACTTCAGCCAAGTGATGAGGTTCAACAGCTCCCAGCTACTCCCACAGCAACCACTTTGTTGGTTTCCCCAGCCTGGACATGGCCCTGTAAGACCAGCAGCCTCTCACTTCCTGTATCAGGGCTGTCCTCTGTGGGAGCAGTCAAGGGACCGCAGGGACCGCAGACCCGTCACTGAGCAGGGCCATCTGCCCACAGGGCACGAGTCTGCCATGGCAGCCTCTCTCTGGCCCATCACAGTTCTATCTAGCACTGAGCCTCTGAATTTTTTCAGGTTGAAGATCATTTAGCTCTGTAAAACTCCTTTAAAAATCCCTGTGGATAGCAGAGGCAGAGTCTTCTCCAGGGGAGACAGGGCTCTCAGACTGTATCCTTGCCTCTCAGCCTGTCCTCTCATGGAGTCAGGGGATGCACAGCCAATGAGGTGGGATCTGGAGGGCATGAGGGGCCGCGCCATATCTCTCCATGGAGCCCAGGCCTGTGAGGGGCCTGGGAAGTGGGATCCAGGGCTGGAGGTGGTGCTGGACCTTATGTTCAGAGCAGCAATGCCAGCAGTCAGAGTTCTTTAGAGCATGGGCTGAGGCCTCAGTTCTGTTCTCTTTCCATGCAAGGGGCAAGAGGACTGTGCAGGAACTCCATCCTTCCTGTGCTCTGGAGATGCCAGCTATGTCACTGGGGAGAGCATCCTAGGGGCTGGCTTCTCCTTGAGGCTCTGCAGGCTGTGACTCTGGGTATAGACACTGCACCTTGCCCTGGGGACCAGATAGTGATTGGACAGGAGAATGAATGAAGGCCAGGCCCTTGGGGGAGTCATAGGTAGCAGGGGCTAGTTTACGTGTAGAACTCTAAGACAGATCCAGTGTAGGCCATGACCAGGGATGGGACAGAGTTGTTTTTTGGGCAGTAAACTTGTTTTGAAACTCCTAATCCGGACTCCTGGTGTGGTTGGCAAATACGAGTAGCTTCTTTGCCTACAAACAGCATCACTGTCTCAGTGGCCTATTTCCTCACCACTGCCCCCATCTTCAGGAGCTCCTTACTCTGTGTTTGTCCCAGGTTTCAAGCATCCTGAGATCCTAGAAAAGAGAAGCCTTTGCATTAAAAGTTTAGCCAAAATGCCCAGGAGTGCAGCCAACAGCCCACCCCTAGGAGGCCAGTGACTCTAAGAGGAGATTCATTCAATTTTCTTCCTTCCCATTTTCTCACCTGGGAGCTCTGGAAATGATCCTGAATTACGAATGGAAGATCTGCTAAGAAAGAATTCCTCCTCTGCCCCTGTCATTATCTCCCTGGGCTTCCGTTTCCTCAGCTGTTAACTAAGGAGCTGGACTGATAACCCCACACCCTTGCCTCTGGATTTCTGTGAGATGCCACTCGCTGTTTCCCAACACTCTGGGCTCCAGGTCACAATGGTCTCCATGGTTCCAGCTCTCTGCAGTGGCATGTCCACTCTGAATGCTGTTCCATTGCAAGGTGATGGCCCCTCATATGTGACAGCAAACCTAACCTATCAGGCAGCAAAGAAGCTGGGGAAATCTGGGCCCTTCAAGGGGCATTGCTCAGACCCCAAGCTTCACCAAAAGTGTGCTGTGACACTCCAATCCTTGTCACTATCTTCTCTAAGCTCACACCATCAGCTCTCTTGTCTTCTTGTCAATGCTGTGCCATGTCCCCTGTCCCCTGGCTGGCCCAGCCTCCCTGGACCGTCACCTGTCTTCCCCAGTGGCTATTTAAACTCCCACTGCCATCTTCCCCTGCAGCTCCACTCTGTTCACTCTAGGCAGTGACCTGCCTGCATACTCCCCAGAAAAAGCAATGGCGATAAGACGGCGCTCCTTTAATCTCCCCCACTCTGGTCCAAACTTACATTTGCTTCTGTTCTTACCTGAAAGTTCACCTATCAGTGGAAGAAGTGCACCTTCCTTCTCCAAGGGAATCTTTCCGTGTTCACATTCACTCAGAATCTCATTTTCTCCCACCACTCTGGGCACTTTGTTCCATGCGGCGTCTTATCTCTTATCTGCAGCTTCAACCTCTTGGAGCACTTTAATCTAAAAACAGAACAAAACCAGCCAACCAATAAAACTCAGACTCTTCAATCTCTAGTCAACCTCTAGCCATCATAATCCTTCACTCCTCCCCATGAAGTCCCTCTCTCTCATATGCCATTTGAAAGTTTTGTTGTTGTTGTTGTTTGGTTTGGTTTGGTTTTTTTGAGATGGAGTCTCACTCTGTTGCCCAGGCTGGAGCAGTGGTGCCACCCTGGCTCACTGCAACCTCTACCTCCCAGGTTTAAGCAGTTCTCCTGCCTCAACCTCCTGAGTTGCTGGGATTACAGGCATGCCCCACCATGCCCAGCTAATTGCAAGTTTTTTCATTACCAATGCACATGCTGAGGTTTTATTTTCCTACCTTTTCGGGTATTTAGAGTTTAGATCCCTGTTACTCTCCACACACTCAAATACTCAGAAGGGTCTTTACGAATTATTCCCCAGCCTCCCAGGTAAGCCTGTTATTATCTTATGGTTTTATTTTATTTTCTGTCTTCTCAGAAATTTGCCATTTTTGGAGTATTTCTACAAGGGGGCTGGGCTGCCTAGGAAATCACCTCTTCTTTCATTTCAGTCCTGCTGCAGGGAAAATTCTCCTAAGTCTCTGGGGAGAGGGGAGCAGATAACTGCCATAGATTTTCTTCCCAGTTCTAGAAACAAGTTCATGCCCATAAATGAAAGTCATTGATTTTCAAACAAGCTCCCAGGACACATTCCTGAACCTTCCCAAGGGAGTTTACAGTGTGTTACCTCCTGGACAGCTCATAAAAGAACTGGGTTGGCCTCTCTCTACTGGACACAGGGAGCCCCAGTTAACCAAGCTGGAGCTCCAACCAGGCAAAGACGTGTCCCCATTCTCCCCTGGTTGGTATTGCAAGGCTCACAAAGGGGCGCTCTCTTTTCCATGACAACAGCCACGAAGTATTTGGACACCATGGAAGGAGTCATATTGGATGTGAGAAGTGGAAAAGTTCCTCACTCCCCACGGAAGCATGGAGATTTACTGTGTGGGAATCCCTTCAGTAAGCCTTCCAAAATGTATATTAAGATTCCCAAACTATCTGTATGTCTATGTGTAGAAAAAAAGGTAATTATATAAGTCACAAATCATTATTTCTTTGGCTTCTGGTTTCCTCCCACTCCGGTCTTAAGTCACCAGCTACATTTGCACATGGGCTTTATAGACTTTTGCAGGCAGGATCTTTCTCATCCTCTCTCCACCTTCTTTATTCTGCTCATAAAGGAAAGTACTTCATGCAATAGCTCAGCCCTTTCAAAAGCTATGGTAAGGAAATGTCCACCCTTCCCTTCTCTTTGTTACTTCCTCCTGTACTCGATGAGGAGCTAAACTGAGTGGCCCACGTTACCATTGGTGTCTTACAGCAGCAAGGCAGTCTTCTCTGGCTCTCTTCTTCTTGGACCACCTGGACTTAGGCAAGCAGGACTTATTTCTGCTAGAGCTAGTTGGATTTCTGCTCTGGGTTAAAGATGTTTTACCTGAACCTAGCTGGGTACATCAGGTCAGTCCTTCTCTGCCAGTTGCCTTCAATTTAGAGAGCAAGGAGAGGAAAGTCTTGTTCCCCGATTCAGCATTAACGGTATGAAGATTACCCTGATTTTGATTCGCATCTGTCTTCTTCCATATAATTCTCAATTTCTTAGAACCCACTAGAGAAGGAGGTATGAGTAGCTCTTCCAATGACTATCCCAGTCAGAAAATTGATAGAATACATTTCCTTCCTCTCTGCTCCAGTTGGACCTGACTCACTAATACTGTCCTAAGGATGAAACTCCTGCCAGGACACCATTGCCTGTGGCCATGAATGTTGGTGCAGATGTGGGGTCTGCATGCCAGCACTAAGTGTGCTACATCTCATTTGCTGCCAAAGTAATTCATGTCATCTCTTGTTTTTGCAAAAGTCAAAGACCTTGACTGCTGTGGGAACAATAGTTACCAGTTCTCGGCGGTGGGGGGGTAGGGGGGGAGCTTGTGTTCTCAAAGATGAAATGCTTCTTTTTATCACACTTACTTAAAATATTTTACACTTTCATTTTTAAAATCCTGCCTTAAGTACTGGAATTGGACTGCAGGAAAGTTAACAGCAGTGTCATGCAGAATCACTGGGAAGTTAAGATTCTTCCAAGACTATTTGTTCAATTGGGCATTCTCATTGCTTTTTAGCCAATGATGGATGGATCTGCTCCCTCAGGCTAGCCTCCTTGCTTTTCCAGCATTATACAGCAATTTCTGAATGTATCATTGCTTTAACAAGATACTCCAGTTCCATCTTGATCTTTCCTGCCCTATAAGGCAGCACTTAGACAAGCTCTAGTCGCTGTGCCAAGATACAGTGAAACTCAATGAGCCAGATCTAAATCCAGCCCTTCTACCCCAGCCCCATACACAATGCTGAGTAAAGTAAGAAACAGGATGAAATCTACATTGCAATATGACTTATGTAAGTTTAAAAGTATGCATACAAAATGCAAACACATATTTTGAGATGAATGTATACAAATAAAAAGATACAAATCAAGTGTATTAGAGTAGATGTCTTTGAGTTTGAGGGGAGGGAAATGGGAATGAAGGCTGAGAATAAAAAGAACAAGTAAATAAATGTAATAAGAGTGGAGCCTTGGATACACAAGTTAGAGCAACGGAGCAGTGGAATGAACCCTGGGTCCTGGGACTGGATGTTACAGCCAAGTCAAGCCCTGCATGGTGGAACAACTGAGCTTATGACTCCCTCCTGCCCTCCTTCAATAAGGAAGGATCTTTCTGCTTGGCTGGGGCCACTGCTGTACTATGAAGGTAAAGAATGAGAGGCAGAAGTGATGAAGCAAGAGAAAGAAATGGACTGCTCCACATGAGGAAAGGCAGGGAGCCACTGGAGGAAGCAAAGAAAATATTCGGGAAAATATCTGGTGGGACAAGTTTGCAAGGATGAAAGGGAGATGAGAGAGAGATAGACAGAAGTCCCATAGGTTGTATGTATGTGAAAAAGTACTGATATGTGGAACTTGAAGGTTACCAGGTCCTAGACAATGAGCAAATTTGCATAAGAAGCCCAGGAGCATTCCGGGAAAACAGCAATGCATTCACATCCCCTCTCGATGGATTTAAAATCAGGATTACCTGGGGCAACTTGACCAAGGGCCAATAAAGCTCTAGCATGTAATATAGCAGAATATGTTCATAATCTCCTGGTAGGGAAAGATTTCTTTAACAGGATGCAAGACTGCCAACCATACAGAACAGATTAATATATATGATAACATTAAAATTAAGAACTTTTTTTTAAAAGATGGAATCTCACTCTGTCACCCAGGCTGGAGTGCAGTGGTGCAATCATAGCTCACTGCAGCCTCTAATTCCTGGGCTCAAGGGATCTTCCCACCTCAGCCTCACGAGTAGCTGGGACCATAAGTGTGCACCACCACGCTTAGCAAGAACTTCTTTTTCTCAGAAGTTACTATTCACAGTATTAAAAGGTAAGCCACAGAGCAGGAGAAAATACAAGCAACAAACAACTCAAAAGCAAAGGACAAGAGACTCAAGCAGACACTTTACAAAATGAGATTTCTAAATGACCCATGAACATATATGAAAAGGTGCTCAGCCACATTAGAAATTTAGATAAAAAACATAAGATGCACCAGAAAGTTAGGAAAGCCTGACAATACCAAGTGTTGGTGAAGATGTGGGGCAACAGGGGTCACAAATACACTACTATTGGAAGTTTAAATGGATACCAACTGCCATTGTGGAAAACAGTATGGCACTGTTTACTGAAGTTGAACATACTTTAGGGGATAGCAACTCCACTTCTAGGTATATAAACAACAGCAACATGTGCACCGTGTAGCTTTATTTGTAATAGATTCAAACAGAAACAACCCAATATTCAACAGTAGGAGAATAAACAAATAAATGGTCTAGTCATAGAATGGCATACTATACAGTTATGAAAATGAATGAACTGAAAATGTATACAATATCATAGACTGTATATATGTATATATACTCAAATGTAATATGGAGTGAAGTGAATCAGTCATAGTAGAGAATGTGTTGTATAATTTTATTTATGTGATGTTAAAAGAAAACCACAAAACTAAACCATAGTGCACAGGAATACACTTAGTGCTTTGGCAGTAGGGATCTAAAGAGAAGCAAAGCAGTGGTTGGCTGTGACAGTCAGAACATTGAGGGAAGGGTAGTAGAGCATCCCTCACAGGGGAGGATGAAAGGGTCTGGGATGCTGGCAATATCTGTTTATTGGCCTGGGTGGTTATATGGATATTTATCTTGAGATAATTATTGTGCTTGAGAAACACTTTTGTTTTGCAAACTCCATTGTAGATGTGTTCTACTTCACAATCTAACTGGAACCTTACCTATCACCATATACAAAAATTAACTCAAGACAGATTAAAGACTTAAATATATAAGACTTCAAGCTATAAAAGTTCTTGAAGAAAACCTAGGAATTACTTGATATCCGCCTTGGCAAATAATTTATGGCTAAGTCCTTACAAACAATTGCAACAAAAACAGAAATTGCCAAGTGGGACCTAATTAAACTAAAGAGCTTCTGCACAGCAACAGAAACTATCAAGGGAGTAAACAGACAACCTATAGAATGGGAGAAAATATTTGCAAACTATGGGCTGACAATGGGCTAATATCCAGAATCTGTAAAGAACTTAATAAGCAAAAAACAACCCAGTAAAAGGGGGGCAAAGAACATGAACAGACACTTCTCAAAAGACACATAAGCAGCCAACAAACATATAAAAAATGCTCATTGTCACTAATCATCAGAGATGTCCTTGTGTACCCAGTATTTAGCTCCCACTTATAAGTGAGAATATGCAGTATTTGGTTTTGTGTTCCTGTGTTAATTCACTTAGGATAATGGCCTCTAGGTGTATCCATGTTGCTGCAAAGGACATGATTTTTTTTTATGGCTGCATGTTATTCCATGGTGTATATGTGCCATATTTTCTTTATTCAGTCCACTGCTGATAGGCACCTGGGTTGATTTCATGTCTTTGCTATGGTAAATAGTGCTGCAATGCAAAGAATGCAGGGAAATGCAAATCAAAACCACAATGAGATACCGTCTCACACTATCAGAATGGCTTTTGTTAAAAAGTAAAAACAAACAAAAAAAATCAAAACAGATGTTGGCAAGGCTGCAGAGAAAACTTATACACTGTTGGTGGAAATGAAACTAAGTCTAGTTACTGTGGAGAGCAGTTTGGAGATTTCTCAAAGAGCTAAGAGTTGAACTACCATTTAACTCAGCAATTGCATTATTGGTATATGCCCACAGGAAAATAAGCCATTCTACCAAAAAGACACGTGCACCCATATGTTCATTGCAGCGCTATTCACCATATCAAAGACATAAAATCAACCCAGGTGCCCATCAGCAGTGGATGAATAAAGAAAACATGGCACATATACATCATGGAATAACATGAAGCCATCAAAATGAACAAAATCATGTCTTTTGCAGCAACAAGTATGTACCCGGAGGCCGCTATCCTAAGTAAATTAACGCAGAAACAAAAAACCAAATACTGCATGTTCTCACTTATAAGTGGAAGCTAAATATTGGGTAGACAAGGACATAAAGATGGTAACAATAGATACTGGGGACTACTAAAGGAAGGAGGGAGAGCAAAGGACAAGAGCTGAAAAATTACCTCTTAGGTACTATGCTCACTCCCGAGTGACAGATTCATCTGTACTCCAAACCTCAGCATTATGCAGTATACCTTTTAACAAATCTGCACATGCACCCCAGATTCTAAAATAAAAGTTGAAAAATTGCTATATATATATATATATATATCAAAGTGAATAGAGATGTTTGGAGCAGACTTGCTTGCAAAACTCTGGTAATTGTGGGTTTGGGTTTTTTCCCTTGTGAATTGGTGGGAGAAAGTGGTGGTATGTGATTCTCTGGTATTTCACTTGGAGCCTCTTTTCCCGCCTTCCTCTTCTGCTGGGGCTTTTTAGTACCCAACTGGCAGCTGATGTTGGCACATATAGCCTTTGAAAGAAAATTCAAGGACTGGAACATCCAAGGAAAATCACCAAATCTGATCAACTCCAGCGTACAGTATACATTAAGAATTCAAGTTTTCTAGATGTGACATTATAATCTATACATGCTGCTCCAAGGAGTCTGTAAAGAAACCAAAGGCATGCTCCCACAGCCCAAGAATAGTAATGTGTGAACTTGGAGGTTTGCTGTGATGTAGCATGGCTGCAGATGTTGATTAAGTGGGTCCAGTGCTCTGAAACAATGTACTCTGGAATCAAAACTTCCAAAGACGAAGACAGCAAACCATTTTTAAAGGTTGCATGGTCTAGGGTTTTTGGAAGCATATGCTGTCTTTCATGTTTGTCCTGCATGATGAATCAATTACAGAAACTAGAGATGCAAAGTAGAATGAACTGATTGGGTATAATGCTTACCATACATCATTAGGAACCACTGATCAAAAAGAAATCAGAAATCCCTTTGTGTTTTTGTTCCAGCCATATCATGTTTACACAGTGTTTAGAGGAAACTGTATAAGAGGAGAATGTGATTAACTATTTATACATTTTAACTAATGGCACAGAATACTTACAATATTTGAGTTTAGGAGAAAGAAATAACAACTGTGAATCTGTGGGGGCATATTAGCTTAGCAAGTGTATAAACCATTGCATTTTTTTTAGAGATTTTACAAAATCCTGAAACATACTATGAGTATTTTAAAACAAAATACCCCATTTGTGCCTAAGCAGTATGCATGCAATTTGGTACAATTCAGTTTCTGACAGTTCTGTTGTGCTAAGAATTTTACAATAAATACTCAAGTGACGGCAGGTGTGGGTAGGGTTTGGAGGAATTGGCAGCCACCTATGCTGATTGCGCCCATAGACTTTTCCTGACTAGTTCATTCTTCTCCCTTGAGCTCCCCAAGACTACCCTTTCCTGACTAGAAGGAGGCACGCATGTGCCTCAAAAAAATGTATTTTAAAAAATATATTGTAATTTATCTGTGCATTAGGACATTGCACTCATTAAATTCTTTCAGACCAATCAGAACTTGAAAAGTTGCTTGTGCCCTCTGCAGGATTTGAGCATGGAAGGATGACTTGGGGGCAGATGTGAAAATGGAAACAACTTCATTAGGTTCATTAGCAGTCTAATCTCAGACTACACTGTGGGACACTGCATTACAAGAAGTAATTGAATTCTGATTTGCACATTGGGGTAGCATTTGGTTTGCATTTGGGCATATATTTGCTACACTGTCTCTTCCATTTACTGATAGTGAAGATGGTGGTGGCTGACACCCTGAAAACAGAAACAAATCGAGGCTGGCTGAGCTTATTCTCTTCCTGATTCACTCCTTCTCCCACCTCCCAGCTTCTCTTACTATCTCCCACTCTCTGGAAGACCTGTGTTCCCTCAGGTAATATTAGCTGTAGATTGAGAAAAACTCAGACTTATATGACGTAGTCACCTTCAAAGATTATCTTAAAGCACTACAGCAGAATTCCTGAGGAGTGGTAAGCAAGTGCCCCACAAATGCCAGTGATATCCCAGAAAGGGATAAAGTTTTGCTTTTGGTTTGGTTTTTAAAATGAAACCATTCTGAACTTTCCTGATTCCAGAGCAGTTTGCTTAGGTCAACACTGGTGACACCCGATGGTGTCTGAGTTCTCTGGACACAGGGTAGCAAGCCCATGTTTTCTATATTAATGTGGTAAAAGAGTTTCTAACATGCAGTCCTCTTCTTCTCTCATGTACCCTCAATTTCAAACTTTAACCATGGGTCAGGAGAAGAAAGTGCAATGAGTGTACAGGGGAAGACACAAATGACAAAGACAAACTTTTTATGGTTAGGAGAAAATTTAATGTTCTGTCAAAATAATTTTTCTTATCAAATCAGCTTCCTAGCAGGTGTGGGGAGCATCAGAAAAGTAACAACGGAATATATAAAAGCCTCTTTGGAAGATGGAAGCCTATTTAAAAAGTGAGTAAATTTGAATAATTTAATAGCAAGTGAGGACCTTAGAATTATAAGTATGTGACTATGAACTTAGCAAACAGTTTTCCTTGACAAAAATAACTGTAGTTACTTTATGTTCAAAGTATTTTGAAGGAATAGAAAGATAGCAACACCTTTGAAGACAATGTCCATAGGGAAGGTGTGGGAACTGGTTATCTAAGGCTACATAACTAACTAGACTCAAATTATGTCTACTTTTTCTGTACTTCAAATGAAAGGATCTCAAATAAAAAAGAGGAACTAATGCTGAGGGCAGCGGTTCACACCTGTAATCCCAGCACTTTGGGAGGCCGAGGCACGTGGATCACTTGAGGTCAGGAGTTCAAGATCAGCCTAGCCAACATAGTGAAACGCCATCTCTACTAAATATACAAAAATGATCTGGGTGTGGTGGCACATATCTGTAATCCCAGCTACTTGCCAGGCTGAGGAGGGAAGATCGCTTGAACCCAAGAGGCCGAGGTTGCAGTGAGCTGAGATCGCACCACTGCACTCCAACCTGGGTAACATAGTGAGACTCCACCTCAAAAAAAGAAAAAAAAGGGTAACTTAGTTGAAATTGAAATTTGCAAAGAATGAGCAGATTTATGTGATGGGAACATCAGTCAATGCAAGGTAAATGAGGCCATAAGGGGCTGGTAATTCCTCTGATGTCACACTTTTCTTTGAAAGAATTTATTATGATTCTAACAAATGGAAAGAGATATGTCATTGACAGTGTCCTCAAGAAGATCCTTACAATAAATGTGGCATCTGATTTCACAGCCTTCATCTGCTGGTGCATCATAGAAGAGAGGCCAGTTCTGAAGTCTATAGAAAAGACATATAGTTGCTCCAGGGATCTGTCAAACAACTCTGATAGAGAGATAAAATAGGGAAAAAGTAGGATATGTCTTTCACACTCATAATGATGGCTGTTACGTTCCCAAAGACTTCTATTACCCCTTTCCATTGGCTGAGGCCACTAATATACCACTGAGTCTTAGTCCCACCCTGGTTTCTGTGTCAGTCCCCTACAAGGCAAAGACTGCAATAATAATCTGTCCTAATTCATCTTAACAGGCCCAGCCTTGACCACTCATATGTTACTTCTCACATCCCCACCGCTGCCAGTCCTGGGAGCATACGGCCAGCCCTCCAGCCACCCTTCTTCCCCTCAGATTGGCCCAGTCCCTCAGTCTGGATCTCTGTGAGTTCCCAGCCCTAGGTTCAGCACAGATCACTGGTCCAGGATCTAGGTCTAGGGCTTCCCCTAAACCCCAAGTAGGTAGATAAGATCATTCTTCCTGTCAGATATCCTAGGACATAATCCCCAGAGTCCTATTTGGGTACTCTCCTCATGTCTAGAACTCACCAACCCTTGTCTTACTGCATGTGACCTATTCCGCAGGTTATATAAAGAATTCCTCAAAGACCGTAGAGAAGTGAGATCGCTTACATATTCCACCTACTTTACGTTTAGCGATAGCCACTCACCACCTTTACCGAAAGGAAGAATCTGTAAATTCTTTGCTCTGCTTGTAAAATGGATAAAATAGTTCAGCTGTCATGTCATTCCTGATTCAGCCAAACAGGAACCAATTGATATTCATTAAAATAAGGCCTCTCTGTTAGAGGATTGTTATTCTGTGTGGCTTCTTTATATTTAAAGCAATCTCCAGCGTGCCTCACTGCTGGCCAAGAAAGAGAAAATTCTGGAGATGCTGAAGCACAAGCTTTCAAAAGTCCCAGCAAAGAAAGTAAAATGACAAAATTATGCTTGAAGATGAATTTGAAAGCAATAATTTAGAGGGCAGAACCAGGCTGACTGCACCGTTAAGGAATCTGAGGAAAGCTGACCAGGTGCCTTGTTGATAGTGCGAATCTGAAAGAAGAAAACCAGATGGAACAACCACATTGGGATGTCCCCATCCTGTGGATCCCATTGTAAGAGTAGGGCGACTGCCCTGTGAGACTAGGAATGACAATCTGAAGACTTCAGTCTGGAAAGAATACTTTGCAGGCGTTCAAAGAGAATAAATGAAACAAAGCAACTCAAGTGTTATATTTGAATTATGAACCCTATAGTTCTTGTGCACCACATTATGACTCCACATTTGCAGATGTCAGCAAAGATGATTCTGATTTAGTCTATTCACACTCTGGGGAAGACTGATCTTCCAAGTGCTTTCAGCATCCCTAAGGTTTTGGCCACATGCCAAGATTATCCATATGTTATGGCATATAGTTTACTGAATGTTTTAGCAAGAGGAGAACATTCCAGGACCCTACAAGTGCTGGAGGTGTCATCGCCTGAAGATGAAGGACATACTAGGATACATGACACAGCAAATGAAATGGATATTATAGAAATAGAGCCAGCAGTGTGTTTGGACTCCAATACTCAGGACAGGCTCATAGCACTGAAAGCAGTAACAAACTTTGGCACTCCAGTTGAAGTTTTTAACTCTGAAAAAGCTGACGTGTTCAAAAGAAACTTGACAAGACCACCAAATTGTTCAAGGAGCTCCAGGAAGCCCAGGATGAGCTTTTGAACATCAGACCTCCGCCCAATATGATCTGTCTCTTGGGTCCCTTATATGGAGAAATGCATCTCTCTGAACAAGTGACTAATAATCTTAAAAAACTCACACAGCATGTAACTCCAGGTGATATTGTAAGTGTGTATGGAGTTCAAAAAGCAATGAGGGTTTCCATTCCTTGCCTTATTGTGGAAAACAACTTTGTAGATTTAACAGAAGATTTTGAAGAACCTAAAAAGATTGATATTGCTGAGTGTGGACTTGATGGGATTTGAAGCCAACTGGTATTTGATTACATATTATGTAATTTTTTTTTTCATTCTTAACTTGGAATTGCTTTTCAGAAGATATTGAATATTTATAAATTATGTTTTTAATTAAACTTTGGAACAATGAATTTTAATGTTTCAGAGTTTGGACTTGTATTAGATAATAAAGCTGGACCTGGGACTCAAAACAATGTGTTCACCCTCCCTCTCCTTTTTATCCATAATTACAATATTCAGTATGGAAAAGCAATTTTAAAAATAAGAAAATAATTCAAGAGAAATTGTTAAATTTGGAGATCTAATTTCCAAATAAGAGGAGTTTCTAAAAGTGAAAAAACAGACAAAAGAATCAAAACCAATTTTCAGAGAAAATATTATTTAAAAAAAATGACAGAGTACTACCAAAGTCCCACACAAAAATCAACAGCAAAAAGCAACACCATGGCATAGTTCCATAAAAATTTAAAGCCATAAGGGGAAAAATAATTCTGCAAATTTTCAAGCAAAAAAAAAGTAGGTCATTTTCATAGAGCAAAATTTCGAACTGGCTTTGGCTTTTTCCACTGCAATGAGCAATGCTGGATGACAATGTGATGACATCTTCTACAGAGGGCATAAAGTGTAAGTCAAGAATAATGGACCACATCAAGCCATTTGCATAGGGAGGCAACAGAGAGATACTTGCAGACATGACCAGTCTTAAAAAAATGTGGCAGCCAGGGCCTTCTTTTGAAAAAATTGCTCACAACTACAACATATAGTATGAAAGGCTAAAATTAGAGAAAAATTTGAATGGATAATGGCTAAAAAAAAATGAACTTGTGATAATTGTTGATACCAACTGTAATTAAAGCAGTAAAAATAACTGTGGAATGGTTACTCCTGATACTGCAGTAATTATTTAAAATAAGACACAGAAAGTATAAAAGAAACATGAAGAGAAAAAAGTGAGAAATATCAAATTTAATTATGAATAGGAAATTGAATGTAAGGAATAAGAGATGCAGACAAAAAAAGTAGCATCCTTTGTCTTTCTTGCAGAGACGTTCACAGGCTTTTGATTACAGAAAGAAATAGAATGCTTACAGAGCATTTCAAGATATTTACATGAGGCTTTAAATTTTTTTGTCTTCTAAAATGTTTTAAAAGATAAAGAGAAAAATATAGTCCATATAACCAGAGACAATAAAGTTGCCTAATATATACTGGAAAAATTAACTCCATATGTGCCAAACACTGGATCTCATATAAATAATGTGAACCCACCATTAAAAAGCAGTTTCTCCCTAAATTAATAAAATTAATAGAAGAGAGGCCAGTTAGGTCAAAGTTATAAGGGTTTTAAAAGGTTAAAGTTACAAAGTTTCACCCAATATATAAGTCATTCAAAAACAGCAAGTAAATAATTATAAACCAAGACATAAAGGTTGATAAAAATTAGATAAGAGTTAGAATAAAAGTTAAGAATGATATAAAGTTTTAATAAAAACCACCAATATTCAATTTAAATGGATCATAAAAAATAGATATTAGAAATGTGAAATTTTCTATTTTATGATCTTTCACGTTATAGAGAATTGAATCAAGCACAACTAAAAATCAGTTTTTACCCTCATTTATCTATTATAGACTTTTTTTAATTCTATGAGCAGGAACTGATTGTATATCAATACACATATTCTTGGCTATTAATATTTCTGCAAACTTGAAAACTAACTTAATATTATTGCAAGGATCAGAAGACAGCATTCATAAAGTCTACAATTGGGTAACATTGACCAGAGATGGTTAATCTTGATATTAACTATAAAATATCATTGGATAATGTTCACAAGACTTTGGTCAACTTGGTAAATATTTTCATGAATTCTGGTTTAGTTTAGTGTGATGGCAAAATGGGCTTTATAGCTGGAAACAGCTTTTATGTATAATTATATAGGCACTAATTTTCTCATTTGTGTTGATATTATTAAGGTAACATTACTATCAATTAAGGTTAATTAGGAAAACTGTCACTCATACACAGAATTTTTGTGTGTGGGGGGGACAGATAGAAGAATAATATATCCCCATAGGAACATTTCCCTTCCATTTACAGAGATTACTAGAGAATTAGAGGCTCTGCAAAAGATTTTGATCCTGTTCTTCAAATAAAAAACAGCGTTCATTTCAAAGGGTGGATATCCCTGAAAACCATCACTTATCAAGCCCTGAGGCATGTTCTGAAAGAAAGGGAGCTGTCCAGGGCTTTGCATGTCAAAGGTCCAAGTGTGTCTTGGGAAGGAGCTGCGGAGCAGATGCTACAATCAGGATGGTGTCTCTGCTTATGAATATTAATTTAGGCACTAAAGTCCCTGAGAATTAATGTCTGTCCTTAGGAAGTATGTGTGTGGTCAATAGTTATGTAATGGATAATTAGAATTAATAAAAACACACAGAGAGTCTCACAATGACAGGAGCCTCCAAGAGGATACCACTTAGAGGTGAATGCTCACCTGCACATTTCTACGAGACTTCACGCGGAAGCCCTTGTGATTATTTTATATGGAATAATCTGACCCTCGGAAACTGGACTGTAAGGCTATACTGTGTTTCACTGATATGGAAAGGAAAGGAGTTAGACCCTAGAGCCAGTTTTCTAAGACTCAAAAATCCAGATGCAGTAAACAAACGAACAACAAAAAACAACACACACGCACACACACACACACACACACACACACACACACACACACAGACACAGACACACAAAAACAAATTAGGACGCCAAGGAAAAATGGTTGGTTCCACGGATGGGACAGAAACAATATAAATTGTATTTTTAAATGTTCTTTCTTTTACATTCTGTAAAAGAAAGATTGAGGAATTATTACAAACTGGACACTAAGAACGCAGGTCAGCTATGCCATATGTGGTCCTAGATTGGGTCTTGACCAGAAAAGGGACATTAGTGAAAACTGGTGAAATTTAAATAAAATATGTTATTTCATTAACAACATTGCATTGCTGTCAATTTCTTGGTCATGATAATCATGTAATGCTTATGTAAGATGGTAACATCAGGGAAAGAGGTGAAGGGCATATGTAAACTCTCTGTACTATTTTTGCAACTTTTTTCTGAAAGTTTAAAATAATTTCAAAGTAAAAGTTAAAAGAAATCTAAAGGAATAAACTCTTCCTTGAAGTGGCTTTCTGAAATAATATTAGTATATTAAGCACTTACATAAATGGGAAGAACAAGAAATTTTAAACTTTCTAAAAATGTTTTCCTACTTCTTATACTTTAGATATGTGGTTCTGTAAGAAAATTTTTTCTTGGTAAAGCTGTAACAGGAAAAAAAAGATTTCATGAGTTTAATTAATAGCCTTGGTTATTACAAGAAGTAAGTTATTTTATTAAAAACATTAAAGTTTTAATATCTGCTATATAATGACACAAGAAAAGAGATCATGTAATATTCCTAAGTAAGATGTCTCTTTGAGGATAAAATGCCTAGGAATACAACTAACAAAGGATATAAAGGACATCTTCAAGGAGAACTACAAACCACTGCTCAAGGAAATAACAGAGGACACAAACAGATGGAAAAACATTCCATGCTTATGGTTAGGAAGAATCAATAATGTGAAAATGGCCATACTGCCCAAAGTAATTTATAGATTCAATGCTATCCCCATCAAACTACCTATGACCCTCTTCATAGAACTGGAAAAAACCACCTTAAACTTCGTATGGAACCAAAAGAGAGCCCACAAAGCCAAGTCAATTCTTTTTTTAAAAAATAGTAATTTAGGTTCTGGGGTACCTGTGCAGATCATGCAGGATTGTTGCATAGGTACATACATGGAAATGCAGTTTGCTGCTTTCATCTCCCCATCACCTATATCTGGTATTTCTCCCCTCATTATCCCTCCCCACCCTCCCCACCCCTGGTGTCCCTCCCCTACCCCCCTCAACTGACTGCAGTGTGTGATGCTCCCATTCCTGTGTCCACATGTTCTAATTGTTCAACACCTGCCTATGAGTGATAACATACGGTGTTTGGTTTTCTGTTCTGTATCAGTTTGCTGAGAATGATGGTTTCCAGATTCATCCATGTCCCTATGAAGGACATGAACTCATCGTTTTTTATGGCTGTGTAGTATTCCACAGTGTATATGTGCCACATTTTCTTTATGCAGTCTATCGATGATGAACATTTGGGTATAAATTGTTCTATTATAAAGACACATGCACACATATGTTCATTGTAGCACTGTTTACAATGGCAAAGACCTGGAACCAACCCAGCCAAGTCAATTCTAAGCAAAAAGAACAAAGCTAGTGGCATCACACTACCTGACTTCAAACTATACTGCAAGGCTACAGTAATCAAAACAGCATGGTACTCGTACCAAAACAGGGATATAGACCAATGGAACAGAGGCCTTGGAGGCAACACCACACCTCTACAACCATCTGATCTTTGACAAGCCTGACAAAAACAAGCAATGGGGAAAGGATTCCCTGTTTAATAAATGGTATTGGGAAAACTGGCTAGCCATGTGCAGAAAGCAGAAACTGGACCCCTTCCTGACACCTTACACTAAAATTAACTCCAGATGGATTAAAGACTTAA